>CAMRHE010001912.1:0-20953 GCA_947044405.1 Leptodactylus fallax | reverse complement strand
TGTCTTTTCTGATCACAATTAGGCTTCACCCAAATCCTCCTGGTTTTGACTTTGGCTAGTCAGACAGCTTTCTGTGCCTCCCATTGGTCATCTGGCTTGGTCTGTGGCCTGTGAGTTTGCACCTGTATTCTGTCACCTTACTCCGCAGACGCAACCTGGGTCCCTAGCAGCCAAGTCCATCCTGCCTTGCGGCGGGCTCTGGTGAATACCTAGGGGTTGCCTTAGACTCTGCTACCCGGAGTGGTGTCTAGTTATAGGTAGCTTGTTTGAGCTTGTAGACTACTTTTCAGACCAGTGACCTGTATTATATATATTGGGGAACTGCCTAATTAGTAATTCTATAACCCAATATAAACATAGAAGGCTAAATATTACATACAGAACGTTCTGATGTATGAAATGAGGTGTAATAAATATTCTCCTCTTACATTCTGTCCAAGACTCCTATCAGATAATATAAATTATCCGTCCTGAATTCCTCCTCCAATATCTGATAGGATAAAGCCTGATGTCAGACATGACCTACTGGGATGATCTACAGAATGACATAAAGCCGCTCCTATAATGTGCCCAGGACTCCTTGTACTGCGGAGTAGTCTAGAGCGAAGACCTGAGCATGTATAACTGTATAGCGCAGAGTCTATTGGGTGGCGGTATTATGTCATACATCAGATATATCTTCAGGTATATTATCCTACAGATCCCATCACTCCTCAATGTATGGCCATTCTGCACCGCGTAGTCCACAATCTATAGTGATGACCAAACCTCAGATCCCGTAGAAGATGAAGTAAAGGTTTAGCCTGGTTATAGACCTTGTATAGGCTTCAGTATTTGTAAGGTTTCTTATTTCCTTGGTATCCCCAGGTAGTAGAACCCTCAGGTTACAGTATATACACTATTCCCACATCTAGGCATCTTCTATATACATTACTGACACACAATAATCCTGATAATAAAACCTGGTCTAGATACTTACCCTGCATAGCAACCTAGTGGTGCGGAAAGTGCAAATGGATGTTGGAGTCTTACTCATGTCAAACATGAATCCAAATTTCTATAATGTACTATGAATGGTCATATTAAGGTGTCCTCCAAGAAGACTTGACCCATGTGGGTTTTTACAGGAAACGTAATGTTTTCCCTTGGATATTTTGCCAAGACTTTCTCCAGTGTTATCTGAAAGACCCATCAGGTTAATTACTTAATTCTGTCCAGATATGTTGTCCTTGCCCTTGATAGTCCCACCTTGTCTGCTGGTTTAATGATGATCTGGTCTTGTTGTAAATCCTCTAATGCCATCTCCTCAATATAGTCAGATATCTCTGTAGCCCGTCTACCTATGCCCTCATACTAAATTTTCTCAGGCAAGGCAGACCCCCGCCCCTCCATCCAGGTGTATGTTATCTGCAAAACAGGGTTTACACCAAATGGGTAAGAATGTCACCTAGATTATTCTCTTCTGTATGAAACAGATGGGAATGGGTGATCAAGCTCCCAATGTCCAGATCCATCGAGTATTCCCCAATATGTTCTGAGTGTAGCTATTAAGTTCTTGCAGCATCTGTCATAGGTTTCAATGAGGCAGATGGCCTGAGCATCCGTAGCCATGGTTTGGGGGTAAGTAATATATTGGTGGCTATTCTCAGCAGTGTTTAGCTCCCCTCGGTAATAGTGCTGGATACCCCATCTATGGAAACCTCCCTCAAGTTCTGAGTTCCACCTAAGATCCATTGTCTGAGCAATTCCTGCAAACCCTCAGGAATTGGCCCTTCAAGTTCCCGTGTCTTAGTGCTGATGGGTGATAGCTGTTCCATCTTAAGTGACTTGGTGGCAATCTCTTTGCAATCTAAGATGGTACTCAAAACTCCATCAATGCCTATGGTAATATGTAGGTCCAGGAGTTTAATGCTTTGAGGTTAAATTGACGCAGTGAAACACATGTTGATGATCGGTTCAATGCGTCCACAAATTCAGGGCCAATCCAGAAAATTAGAGTATCTGTAAATCTCAACCACAACAATATCTAGGAGTCCATCTTTTGTATAGTTCAGAAGAGACGTTACTTGGCGGGAGGATCAAGTTGGTGCTGCAGAATTGCCCATAGCGGTTCCATGCAGGTGGCAGAAGCGTCCATTACATAGAACTGTTGGAGTTACTCTTGACTAGGGATTATTTTCTATCAGGGAGACTAGTTAAATGCCCCTAGTATGCAGAAAGTGTCTACCAGCTCCGCGCCCCTTGTCGTGGGGTATACAGTGGGGGGGTCCATGCAAGGGCCCTAGGTGGTGACGTTCTTGTGTAAATGACTGTTTTGTGCCTGGATTGTAGGTTTAAAGTTTATCCAATGTAGATTCCATTATTGGGCATACGGTGTAGTGTTCCAGTTACAGATCCTATATATAAAATGTGTCGTTCTGTTGTGTGGATGGTATCTGACAAGATGTGGGCACAGGTCTTGTAATTGGTGGTGATTTAAATGTGAGAAGAAAAGCCAGGAATGTTTTTCTTTGTGAAATGAGTTGGAAATATGGCTTGTATTTCAGTATCAATATTCCTCAATCTTGATTTGGGGTCACATGTAACCACTAGGGGTGCCCTTCTGTGGTCTCCCTTATCTTTGTACTACAAAAGCTCTCTAGATCTGCTCCTCTATCTTCCAAGGATGGTATCCCTGTTGATCCAGAAGAAAGCAAAAACCTATATGGGGCAGGAGCCAAATACACCATATTGGGAGGGGAAAGAAAATTCCAAACGTGACATTCAGATGAAATCCCTGGATCAGCCGCTCATCCCTGAATATTTTATATACAATATAACTTTTTTGGATACCCAATACTAGCTCTTGGTGTAGGGCATTCCATAGTTTTACTACTTTCACTGTAAAGAATCCCTTTGCATATAGATGTCTAATCTGCCTTTCCTCCACCTGTGTCTAAAACTTATTGGAGATTTGGTGTAGTTGAGGGAGCTTAATGGTAAAATGGGACTCGAAGCTTTCACGAAAGAGAGCCATTCGCCGTTCATCTTCTAAGCCTGTCCAGATAAATATTCTTCCTAGCTTAGCCATGAACAGGTTGGTGACATTTTGCTCCCCATAGTGTTTCTTATATACTAAGTATAAACTTCAATTGAAAATTGTTATGGAGTACGAACCAGATGAGTTATAGGGCTGGCTCTTTGATCTTCAGGAGGAAGTATTGGCATCTGGCTATGCCATCCTCGTGGGGTATGTTGGTGTGCAGGGACTCGACATCCACTTCTCTAGGACCATCCCTTTATGGACGCCAGTATTGGTAAGCGTTTTCATAGGATGTCCATGGTGTGCGCTTCACCTATTCTCAGTTTAATTCCTAAATATCAGGTGCTACATGTCTGACATCCTTCTATAAGAAATGAGAGGAACAAGACAAGTCTTACATTTGATTTACCATGCCTGTCAGGTGTTTGTATTCTTGGGCCTTAATTTGTACCTATGGTGTTCGTTTTCCTCTATACAACATGGCGAGTCATCGGTTGTCATATTAGACCCAAGGACTCCAGTGCTACAAAGTAACCTCTCCATGGTTTTTGTTCTGTTTGTGTGAGGTTCCTCTTGTGCTCCAAAAACCTATTAATGGGTTATTTTGCTATTTGGAGCCACAGCAGGGACAGGCAACAGAGTGGAGACAATCTCTGTACAGCGCTGTGGAATATGTTAGCCCCGTATCAATAGATGTCTTTGAAGTAATTAAAGCCTACTGTAAATACAGAATAAAGCAAGTAAGTCAATTGTGTATGTGGGAGAGCAATACGATGTGGTCATTATGGGGTTTTATAGACTTTACCCTAGTGCGGTGGTGGCGTTTTTGGTTTGTCTCCAAACTAGGGATTTTTTTTTCCCTTGTCTGAACCTCCAGTTCTAATGTACCCTTCTGGGGGAAAGGGAATATTCCTGCAAGAGATTAGACTCCATGGTATGTGTGAAGTATTGTCTGCGACCTCCCAGCAATGTTAGTAATGTCTAGTACCAGCTCTGGGACTTATCCTTGTATATTTCATCCAATGAGGCCTTTAGGGCGTCTCCTCCAATCAGAACCACCAACAATATACAATGTATACATTACTACAAAATGGTGTAATGTGCAATATCCCTGACTACCTGAAGACGCCTCACTGTATAAAGTCAATGTGAAAAGCCTAGTGAGAACCTATATACCTGGAACCTGTCATATGCAGAACAGATTATTCCCTCCTTTCTCTAAACTTTGTCCTAAAGGTTCAATTCATTTAGCGTTACCCTTAGAAGGGCACAACCATAATGTAGGAAGGTATTTGCCTCTTGTGGCCAATGAACCCTACTTGGTAGTGCCTGTCTAAGGAGATTTCCTTCTAAGGTCCCCATAATGAATACACATCAGTATTATCAGAATTGGGACGTTATACTCAGGACATTTTCACTGATGTAAAGGGATTTCTCATTGTGTTCTTGAGGGACCTGTCTGGTAGATTTATGCTTATAAATACTGCCTACATGTATGTATACCAGACACGCTCGTTCTCATAGGGTTACATTACTATATACCCACTGTTCTTCTGTGTCTACAGTTTCTATAGATACTTGTTGTTCCATGCCTGATAGACCTGAGTTGTATCACTCACCTGGTAACGTTTTGCTTTGCCATTAAAATGTACAACAGCAAAGCTATTTAGTGTGAGTGCTTTAGTAGTTATGGTGAGGATGAATTTAGTAAGTGTTGCCGCAGGTTCAGTGCTCATACCTGTGTTCATTCTCTTCCATGAAGACCTGACCGGCCTCTAATTCATCCTAATATGTGATATTGGAGTACAAAGATTCTCTGGTATCCAGTATGGTTCCATCTGGTAGGGGGACCTGTTGCTGGGTCTGTTGTCACTATGGGTTTGTCACACTTTATCCATCCTGAAATCTGCTTGATGGTGTCCACACATGACCTAAATATAGTGAATACGGCGCTCTGTAGTCCAGAGGTGCTCAGAGGGACTCAATCTGTGTTACAAAGTAAAAAAAACTCCGGCACCCTCTTTATAGTTTGTGTAAAACACTCCATTATGTTAAATCCAGAAACAAAACGTTTCAATCTTGTATCGGACCTTCATCAGGTTCTATTAACTTGTGTAACAAAATTTGTACATTTATTATGATTAAAATAAAATTATTAAAGTTATATCAAGTGCATGAATATATAAAAATCAATGTTTGATACAAGGTAAAACAATGTAGTCTAGGTATCTGGGAAAACAATTACTCCAGACTAATAAAGATCCGTAGTGCATAAACACTCATATATTTGGAATATCCTCTTGCAAGTCTACACATGTCTTCATTGATCAACTCCCAAAACCGCGTAACACTGTCTAATAAAATCACACGCATTGTGTAATCCGGACCAGATTGCCAACCTTATCTGATGGCTTAGCGATATCAGTCGTTCTCAAGGCTCTTAAGGACCACCAATTCCCTCAAAGATAAATGAATGACCTCTTGGGAGGTGCAAGTCTCAACTCTTTGACTCTGATTAGTGTCTATTACATTATTGTCCCCAATATGGGGGTGTTCAGCACATAATGAAAGGTCCCTCATCTAAACTTCTGTCCCTCTTGCCAAAAATTCTTTAACTGTAAAGATGGTAAATCTGCCTGTCACCCCAATTCTTCACACCGGCGTTTAATGTTAAGCTTTAATTTTTTTGCCATTTAAGCTTTCTACAAAAAAGGTTAAAATCTTTGATCCACCTAAACGTGTCAGTGTGGTGTGGGAACCAAAGAGGAACCTTCTTGTAGTAAAGAGCAATCACCCCTTATAAGCGCACGTGAAGAGAAATTAACAACTTGTGTTTCGTCGTTATGACAATTTGACAATTGCGTGTCTGATGTTACTTCCTGGTTCTGAGGAGATAATCGGATATGGGAGGAGCCGGAGCTAAAAAACCCTTCTATTTCTGGGATTAACTTCCATTCCTCCCTCTCCTGGGATTAATAGATCTATCAGGTTTTTTTTTTTTTTTTTTTTGAAGGATGTTGTAAATTTAATCCATTATTTTCTAGAATTATTACATGAATCCCTTTCAGAGCCCTTGCAGTACGAGGAGGATATATCAGTGTCTGCAATCACTTTGTGCAGAATATCAGACTTGTCCTTCTTTGAAATCTGTTATATCTTTCCTGAACTGAAACCATTTACGCTCTTTGGTTTAGGCTACAAGTTTACAATCGTTTCTTGTAGTAGCGACTTTGTGTTCGTATTCAGGATTAGACTGAAACCTTTTCACAGCCTCAATCTGTTCCTTTAATGTTTGAGAAGTTACTAGAATATTTTTCTCCTCTAGTAATAGGTTCATGCACACTCCCATCTCTGGTTCGTACCTCTGTGCTAGGTCGTTTAGTTTGCCTATCAGATACGTGACCTCAGGTCCGCTGGCTCTAGCTTTGTCCTCAGGGGCGCAGACACTTAGTATCAGGCCGTTTCCTTTATGTAGCGAGGCAGCCTGTTCTAGGATTACTATTCTGCTACTTTGTAGTCTCTCGTTCCATTATAGCTTTCCTAGACCTATAGATGGTGGATGTGGCTGAATATCACAGCTGTTCTACTACTGGAAAGTTATTAGTGTTCTCTGCTTGGGTAGATACTCGGTATAGGCTACGGTGCTTATAACATTACACGAAGCCTCTTACTCAATGGAGTCACGTATGGAACGGAGTAAGATGTGGCCAAATCTGACCACCTTTTTAGTTGGCCATATGCTTCTAATTGTAGTCTGGTATATTTCATTACTTAGCACCATGTGTTTCATTATGTTAGAGGGCCCTCATATTTTTAGCACTTTGTCTATAGGTTCTCACTTGCATTTCATTTTTATCCAAATTTTGCTATAGCAGTTTGCTATTGTTTTTTATTGGATTATGATTAAGTTTTAGTGTACTTTTATTTTTGTCACATACGATGTCAATTATGAGTAAGCTGGGTTGCACCTGACCATGTGCTAGTCGTGAATGAACGGCATGGGCAATACCCGGATTTCATCTGTGTACCGGCCGTGCTCCCGCAGCTCCATACACTCAATGAATAGGGGCCGCAAAATCAGATAGGAATAGGACCTGTTCCATATTTTGTGGCCTGGACTTTTGTGATGCATGCTCCTCTTAGAATTTCACTTTTCTTTCTAAAAAATGACACTAGTCTTATTTGACAAGTTTCTTGAGTTTCTAGAGCAACTTGCCCTTGTTTTTCCATTCCCTATGTATGTGGCAAATTCTTTTCAACATTTCTATTATAAAATACAGGAAAAACATTAACACAAACATTAGTATGCAAGTCCATGGTCATTCCTAATAGCTTGACCATGCAGTTGGCAGTCACTCGTAGACTGCAGATTTTTTTTTTTTTTTTTTTTTTTCCTTCCCACTATGCATGGTCACTTGGAGAATTTGTCATCTTTGACAATACAAAGGGAGAGGTTTAAAGTGGACAGAGGATTATTGGCTCAGAAATGAAGTGGTCACTTGGAGTAAGAGATAAGATAACCCTTTGATAGTCCCACCATGGAGAAATTCAGTGTGTTAAAGCAGCAGAGATAATACAAATACAAAAGCTCCAAGGTAGAGGCACTACAGTGACAGTAGGTACAGATAAAAAGGTACAGGTAAGAGTAATAGAAGGGATATCACAACAGAAAGATCTTTCAGTTCTCTGTGTAATGATCTCCGCTTAGGTCGGTGTTGGTTGTACAGCCTAACCACAGCGGGGAGGAAAGACTTCCGATAGCGCTCCTTCTCACACTTAGGGTGGAGCAGTCGGTCACTGACAGTACTGCTCAGCGCGATCACAGTCTCATGCATGGGATGGGAGTTATTCTTCTGCATGGAGCTCACCACGGACAGTATCCTTCTGTCACCCACCACCTGCACTGGGTCCAGGGGCTCCCCAGGACAGAGCTGGCCCTTCTAATCAGCTTGTCGAGTCTATTCCTATCCCTGGATGCTATACTGCTCCCCCAGCAGGCCACTCTGAAGAAGATGGCTGATGCCACTACTGAGTTGACAAAGACCCTAAGTGCCCCCTGGACTCCAAAGGCTCTCCGCCTCCTAAGTAGGTAGATCCTGCTGTGGCCCTTCCTGTACAGGACCTCCATGTCATCTGCCCAGTCCAGCTTATTATTAAGGAGCAAACGCAGGTACTTATAGGTGGTGACAATCTCAATGCCTGTCTCTTGGATGTCCACTGGTTTAGGAGGATATCTGCACTTGCAATGGTCCACCACCATCTCCTTGGTTTTCCCAGCGTTAATCCTAAGGTGGTTCTGTTGGCACCAGTCCACTAAATCCCAGTATAATTTTCTGTACTCCCTGAGTAATGAGTCTCTGGAGTGATGGGGCTAATGTGTAAGGATGGTGGAGATTTAATAGGATAAATCTAAGTCTTCATTCTAATCCTCAAACTCACTTTCTGGAAGTCTTCCTCAATAATGGGGGGGCTTATATTAGAAGTTGTGTAGATTGTAGAGGTGACCTCCTCTATAGGTAGAATTGTTCTGTCTATTGGTGATGACAGTATGGCCTATTTAATGTGTGTGTAATAAAACCAGTTCAGGGTTTTGCCTGTTCATAGTAAGTACAACATCTGAAAGCCCCCAAAACCAATGGGGTGTAGCTTGGTGCAGGACCACAGTCTGTCTGGAGTATCACTGCAGATTCATAATGTGAGGTCAATGGAAGTTTTTTGGAATGCACGCCAGAGCCCTCTGCCATTAAAAGGATGTAACGTTCACACGTCCAGGAATGTTACAGAGCAGCTTAGTTATTGCTAAGACTTTTTTATATTGGGAGCTTTGCCTTAATTTTGTGTGAGTAGGACTACAATAGCTAGAACACTTCTGTACTAATTGTAGATGAGTGGGGTCATGGTAGGGAGAAGATGTGGGCAAACCTCAGATTTATTTTGGGTTCGGTACAAAGATTTAATCTGGGTTGAAATAGATTATGAAATTTTTTTTTCTCGTCAGTGTAGAATATTGCTAAATTCCTTGGAGCCCTAGGAATATCGATCCAATTTCTAGTGCTCTGAGACAGTCAAAGTGAATGTGACATGTATGTCTGCTTACCATCCATTCCAGAGGATACAAACTCAGACCATACACTGCGCTCACACTCACTATACACACTTAATATTTAAAACGCTCCAAATATTACCCTTTTGGGGGAGTGTGCGTGTGTGTGTGTGCCCATGGACTTTACTCTTGGAGGTTATATTCTAAAAAGCAAATATAAAAATTGGACTGTTTTGGGGACTTTAGTGCTACAGACTCAATGTAATAGAGCAGAATGCTGCATCAATATGGTTCTGGAAGAAGCAATTTATTTAAAAAAAAAAAAAAAAAAAAAATTTTACAAATTGAGACTTAACCTGTTTTTTCTCTTTTTTCCCCCCCCCCCCCCCCCCCCCCCCCCCCCCTAAAAAAAAAAAGGCCCCCGGCCCAATTTTTAAAAAAAAAAAATATACACCCTCTTTAAAAAACCGAACTTTTTTAAATTTTTTGGGAGAGCCCTGTTTTTTCTGAAGTCCCCCCCATCTCTGGAACCACCAAGAGTTGACACTTCCACTTACCATTTATTTTTTAATGTACTCAAGGACAAGGCAATAACCTTGATGGTTACAGAAACAACTTGCTTTATTCATCCGCTGTGTCCATCTTACTAACCTAAGGATGTGTATTAAGGTGCATCAATCATTGGACCAGATATCCAGGTATAAAGGATTAATCCTTTACATATAGTGTGATCTGTATACAGCTGATGATTGATATGATATAGCTCTAGTATAACCCTCTATAGTGTGATCTGTATACAGCTGTGTTGTTGTTGCTCTGTTCCCTCTTGTGTGTCTGTTACGCCGCCATCTGTTATTGGCGCATGCGCTCACTTCTATCCCTTCCTCCTGTGGTTTCGCTCGCTAGGGATGACCTTAGTAAATCTTTACCTTCTGCTGTAGATGTCTTATCTGGACCATTGTAATGAAATTCATTATCTTGTATTTTAATATACAATTGTCTCCATAGAATTTGTGATAATTTACCATATCTAATAAATCACAATAGACATTCAGTGTAAAGGTTTCCTATTAGTGATATTTATGTTCTTACGGATCATTACAAAAAAAATTCCCAAAAATCCCTGTATATTGTGTTGTATAGACCCCTCAGAGTTAGTGATTCCGCCATCTGTCCATGAGCTGTCATAGTGCTTGGTATGGCACAACTAGAAGAAAAGCTGTGAGCATGTTAATAAGGAAGCATCTGATGGAACAAGCCCGTATACCGATGACGCGACACAAGGGTGTAATAGGGTTGATATTCCTGGAGGGGTTTGTAACATGGGGAAAATTGCTACGTACTCTTTTAAACTAGCAACACCCCATCGACGATCCCAGTCTCTTTGACTGCCATATCTGTTCCCCTAATAATTGAACCCCCCCAGTACCAGCACCTGTCTAGGCTTCTCTGCACTCCTATCCCCCTTCTTACTGGAGCAGACATTCCCCTGGCGGTCAGAGGAGGTGTCTTACTGCAGCAGTGTTACCCCTGTACGAACATCCTCCTCATCTGCCAATTTAGCAAACCTGTTGGGTGTGTCAGTTCAGGACTAACCTCCCTGGCACTCTTCCCTCTACCCCGCTGCTTACGAACTGTTGCCCAGCTAGCTGCCTCATGTTCCTGCCCCTCCATGCTACCATCCCCCTCTGCACTTACCCCAGGAGTTCCTGTTCTGTGAGCAACAAACTCCTTTCCAAGTTATTAATGGATCTGTCTTACAATTTGCTCATTTAGATCCATGATCTGGGCTTCCAAATGTGCAACGTGCTTACATCTTACACAGCAGTATGCCCCCTCCAGCCGCTGCTCAGCAGAGAATACATGCTGTAAGATGTACATTGGACCGCCTTGGTGAGCATGGAGCACATCTTACCTGATGGGGATTATTACAGGAATAGCGCAATTCAAAATAAAAGTGACGTGTGTGTGTGGTTAGTCCCTGAATCTAAAGTCACTTAATCTTAAGCCACAATTAGATTCAAAACACACTGGCTTTATAACTTGGCTTTTAAAGTTGCTCCAAGTTGCAAAGAGAGCTGCAACTGATTCCTCTGGTTGTAAAGGTTGATAGGAGATTCCTTCAGTTTGTTGGCGGTTTGCCACATGTTGGGAGAATCTAGGAAAGTATGTTTTGTTTGCCAAAATATGGATTGGAGATCAGCAACTTTCCTCAAGTGCAGTTGGGCGTTGTAACCACTAGGGTTGCTCTACTCTTGTCTTTTGTACTCCAAATGTTCATTGGATCTGCTCCTCTCTTGTGGATGGTATACGTTGTAGGAATGTCCCTTTATCATGGCAGGGTTTTCCTGCCTTCACTGTATTAACAGATCTGATTGTACTACAAGGCTTGACTGTAGATGGATTTATTGTTTGGATGAAAGCTGTTCCGTCTGGTCAGCCGGTAGGTTTGTGGTATTATTATATAGCTAACATGGGTGAATAAAGCTTGTCCATCAAGTTGAACCTATAGCCCTACAGTGTTGATCCAGAAAAAGACAAAAACGCCGTATCAGGCAGAATCCAGTTACATTATATTTGGGGGGAAATTCCTTCCTCAGTCCAAGCTTTAGAGTAGTTGAGCGAGCCTGATGGTAGGATAGAACATCAACAGGTTATTCTGGACCGGCTCTAAGATTATCAGCAGGACCCTAATGTGCCATAAGTATGTTAGAGGTTTAGTTAGATCTGTCCCTTTTTAAATATGCTCTCCGGAGGAAGAATATATGGATAGGGAGAGGGGTCCAATGAGTATTATGATCAGCAGGGTTTCTGTGTTAAAGAAGGTGGACCTGAGTTGTGAACGATGCCCCCAGCAGCAGTGCTGTGGAATACGATGGTGCTAAATAAGCAAAATTGGTGGATCTAGATGGGTTAGGGTGGTTAGTATGAGAGCTGTACAAGAATGAGGGGACTGATGTGTATAGTGGGCACTGGTGGTGGTGGATGGTAGCTTTACATAGAAACTGCCAACATAACAAGTGTCCCTCACCGAGCAGTTGTGAAACGTGAACAGGTTGGTTTGGCCTATAGTGTACCTGTCTCTACGCTTAACTATCCGGCACTCTGAAAATATTACACTCTGAATAATATAGATTCAGCAAAAACATGTATAAATTTATAGGGACTCTAGGCTTCGAGAAGCGCTAAATACTTGTTCAACAATCCACTAAACTCAATACATTGAGAAAACGAGGTTGGATTTGCACATCTTTTACTATGGCAGTAAACCAGAGGTTTTCAATGTAATGGTCGTTGGCATACCTGTGAAATGCATAGTAGGAGCGCTGGGACAGGGGGGACCAAATATATAGAAATATCCCCCCCCCCCCCCCCATATAACGTCCAGATCTGGCTGCTCCTGCCATCCTGTGTATCCCGTGGGCTCCTTTCTTCGTTGTGTTCCTTGTTTCGTTTTATTTTTTTTTTTTTTTTGCATTTTTTTGGCTTTTAATCGGTTCCCTCATTTTCATGGGCCAATCTTTGAAGTTACTTATTTGGTGTCGCTTCTCCGTGCCCTGCCCTTTCCCTCCCTCCCCCCCCCCCCCGCTGGTCCTGTTGGGTGTGCTCCGTTGCCCCCGTCTCCCCCCCCCCCCCACTTTCTTTTTTTGCCGTTTTGCCGGCCCCCCCTCTGTTCCTGTGTTTTGGTCCGGCGGTGTTTGTCCCCTCTGTCCTTTTGTGTCGTTTGATGCCCTTGTTTGCTCTTTTCTGTTTGTTTGTCTTTTGTGTGGTGCTGTGTTCCGCCTTCTGGGCTGTTTGCTCCTCTCCCGTGCCCTCTCCCCGCCCTACATCCCCCCTTGGATTGGTCCCCGCTGCCCCCGGTTGCTCCTTCTTCCGGTCGTTTCCTGGCGTGCTGTCTGGGCTTGTTCTTGGTGGCGCTTCGTTTCTCTTGGGGGTCGGTGGGGACGTGCTTCCTTTCTGTCCTTGCCTCTTGATCTACAGAGAAAGCAAAAAATATTCAATAGGGGATATAAGGGAAGATGGGGAAGCAGCGAGAGGACAGGCAGCAGAAGGTAAAGAAGGGGAAGTCATGGGGAAGAAAAGAGTAAGACAATGGCAAGTGAAGCCTGGAGCAGTAAGTAGATGGTTTACCAGTCCAGGCAATGTCAGGCAGCAGAAGGTGAAGGTAGGTATGTGCGGATAAATGGCCTGGACCATCTCATAGGTCTCTCCGCAGTTCTCCTGCAGGTCGGGCTGGACCTGACGCTTTCCTTTCTGGCGCCTATTTCAAAACCATACACTGTCACCTGTGGAGAAATAGATAAAAAATAGTATTAAAAAATGGCCAATAACCCCTAAAGTTGATCGCTAGTCTAGATGGATCAAATCAGATGCACTTACGGCTTTATCCAGATTGACCTCTTGGGCAATCTGGGCGATTTCCTGCGGCCCTGGCTTCTGGCAAAGCATAAAGTAGTTCTCCAGGCGCTCTCTTGCGGTGGCGATGATGGTTCTTTGCTTGCGCTTCTGCATTTGCTGCACTGGTGGTCCTTGACTGATCATCTTTTGGGTAAAATGTAGACAATAAGCTATTAGTACACATGACATGGATCCCTGAGCCTATCCCTGCACCCCTAACATTGGATATACAATGGGGTCAAGCCGTAGTGGAGATCAGCACAGAAGTGCCATAGACTATGTAGGGATAAACAGGAGAAGGTTCTAGTCATAAGAGGTTCCTCAGTCAAAGTGGACCCCGTGTCATGACTTCTCCTTACCTCTTGTAATTCCTTATTCGTTTCAATCTCAGTAAGCCATCTCTGCAGCAATGGCTTCAGCTTGCGCATGTTCTTGAGGCTTAGCTGTGAGGATTCGAAGCGGCAGATGGTCGTCTGGCTAAAACCTTCCCCTGAAAGACAAAATATAAAAATGTTACCGTGTTTCTCCAAAAATAAGACATACCCCAAAACTAAGCCCTAGCTACATTTCCCAGGTTTTTTGGAGTAGGCTTGAAATATAAGCCCTAGCTAAATTAACCCCTTCCCGACATCTGCCGTGTGATTACAGCGGAGGCCGGGTCCTTAAAGATGGCGGCCGCTCTGCTGCAGAGCGGCTACCATAGCTACCTTACCGGGGCTCCGCGGAGACCTGGAGTTAATGCCTGTGATCAGTGTCTACCGTGATCGCAGGCATTGTTGAACGTGACCCCCTCTCCTGCCCACCAAAGTAGCAGAGCCGCTGGAGTTAATGCCTGTGGTCATTGCAAGATCTCCGCACTTCCTTATGAAGGCTCCCAGGCCTGTCATAGGAATATTACTATTCCCTCAAGAGCAATGTAGATAATCTCCCATAGACTGCAATAGGTTGTATTGCAGTCTATGGAATGATTGCAGGTTCAAGCCCCCCCTAGGAGGGGTTAATAGTAAAAAAAAAAAAAACCCACAAAATATTAAGTTCAAGCCCCCTCCCACTTTCACTAGAATACATATAAAAATAAAATATTACTGTGAAACACATACATATTAGGTATCCCTGTGTCCGAAAACTCCCGGTCTACAGACTTATAAAAATATTTTACCTCTATAGTGAATGCCGTAGTGAAAAAAAAAAGATCAAAAGTGCTGATCTGCTGTTTTTTCGCTGTTTCAGGTCTGATAAAAGTTGAATTAAAAAGTGATCAAATGTGTGATTGTTCCTCACGGAAAAAATTAAGACCTACCCCGAAAATAAGCCCTAGCCCTTTTTTTCAGAGCAAAAATATAAGACCCTGTCTTATTTTCGGAGAGTAGTGGAAGAGTGAAGAAATCAGGCGATACCTTTTAGAGGCTACGAGTATATTTATAAGTAAGCTTTCAGGAGTACTAGCTAGCTCCCTTGATCAGACATGGTGTTATACAAGAACTGAAAATTCACAGATTTTTATACACATGATCTTCAAAGGATTTTAGAGTCCTTTAAAAAAACCAAAACAAAATGCAATCTAAGTAGAGAAGTTATTTACAACAGGTCAAAAAACAGAAAGACAGAACGGCCTACCTGAGAAACGACAGCTTCCAGCCCAAGCACACAAGACAATCTATTATCTACAGCCAGGCTATACCATACAATCGTATTTGCTCCGACAAAACAGACCTGGACAAGCACCTCCTGGATCTGAGGATGAAATTTCTCCGATTGGGATACAAACCAAAAGTAACAGACAACCAATTAAACAAAGCGGCAGCCATTACCAGAGAGAGCCTGCTCACATATAGAGAGACCCAGAAAGATGCCCGAGTGCCCCTAGTTGTCACCTACAACCCACAGCTGGAGATCCTACGAAGGATTGCCAAGGATCTCCAACCTGTGCTACATAGGGACAACAGACTCAAGGACATATTTCCAGTCCCCCCTCTCCTTTCCTTTCGACAACCACCAAACCTGAAGCGTATTATTGTCCGGAGTGCCCTGAAGGCCCCAACTGAAAATGGCGCCTCACCTTGCCTGCAAAACAGGTGCAAGACCTGCAAGCACATCCACACCGCTGACAGTGTACCTGTCCCACAGTCACAACAGGTGCACAGAATTAGGGGGACATTCTCCTGCAGGTCTTCCAATGTGGTGCATCTCATAATGTGTGTGCAATGTCCCACCACAGGCCTCTATGTGGGAGAAACAGGGCAGAGACTCAGTCAACGAATGAACTCACATAGATCCAATATTAATAACAGCAGAACAGATCTCCCAGTGGCCGCACATTTCTCCGGAGAAAACCACTCTATTGAACATTTGCAGGTTGTGGTTTTAATGGGACATTTTAAGACGCAGGAGAAAAGAAAAGAATGGGAGTATGAATTTATGCAAAAATTTCAAACTCTGCAATTTGGACTTAATATTCATGCCAGCTTCATGTCACACTATGTATGACCTGTGAGGGTCACAAATCACCTCCTGATAGCAAACAGATAACAGATCCCTCTGTCACGCACCACAACTTTCCAGATTGTTTTTTGACCTGTTGTAAATAACTTCTCTACTTAGATTGCATTTTGTTTTGGTTTTTTTTAAGGACTCTAAAATCGTTTGAAGATCATGTGTATAAAAATCTGTGAATTTTCAGTTCTTGTACAGTATAACACCATGTCTGAGGAAGGGAGCTAGCTAGTACTCCTGAAAGCTTACTTATAAATATACTCAGTTAGCCTCTAAAAGGTATCGCCTGATTTCTTCACTCTTCCACTATGATATAAACCCAATAAAATAATATAATATAATAATAATTTATAATAATAATATAAATGTCTCCGGAGGTTACTGTACATGTGACTGATATCAGCCCCATATACCGCTCCACCCCTCGGGCGTCTGTTCTCCGGGCCTTTTTTTGGCTGTTCGCCCCTTCCGCTCCGTCTTTCCTCCGGGCCTTTTTTTTGTGCTGTCCTTCCGCTCCGTCTGTTACCTCCGGGCTTTTTTTTGTGCTGTATCGCCCCTTCCGCTCCAGTACTGATATAACCTCCGGAGACATTTATATTATATGTGACTGATATCGCCCCTTCCGCTCCGTCTGTATTTGTCTCCGGGGTTTGTGCCCTATATTTTATGTTTACTGTTTCGCGCTGGTTTTTAGGTGTGGGGTGGGCCTGGTTTCATCGGTTTAGTTGCGTCAGTTGGTGCCCTTGGCCTTTGTTGGTGGCCCTGTTGCAAGGCGGAATTGTTTTTCATTGTCCAATTGCAGGCTTCTGGTACCGCCTGGCTCCGGAGTGTCTGTTGCTTTGTTTCTTCACTGCTCCCTTGCTACAGTTTGACCTCTTAGTGAACTGTAGGCAACAAAGTAACATTTTCTTGAATACAGTTTTATAACATAATGTGTTCTTTAGTTAAAAAATTGGTGTTTATTGAAAGAAGAATCACTTTTATTACACTTGTATCAAGGGTGTAATGAAGAAATCACAGGCCACTGCCTGCAAACATTTGAGGACATTTTTTCAATCCTTATATGAAGAGACTCCAAAATGAAAACCACATATTCTGATAGAAGGAAAGCTGCTCTTTCTATTGGTGCTAAAAGAAAGAAGATTGAAGCTGTCACACTGGAGATATAGGGCATCAAAGATAGCCAAAATTAGGCAAAAATGCTTTTTATACCAACTTTAAACACTTATATTTTTTTCATCCACTTGAAGGAAAGAGCTGCAAATTGGAAGGCCTCATTACAGCCGAGTATTTAGTCCACCTACCAAACACTAACCTGGAAGGACAACTAGTTTTGACACTACAGCAGCCTCAACATTGCTGTAAATTCATTTTTGCAGTTTTTTGAGCCTAAACCATGCAAAAAGTAAGAGGACTAGGAACATGGGGTTTTGCCAATTCATTAAGCCCTAAAAGTTGTGCAGGTTCTCCAAATATCCCCCTTATACTACTAAAACTTCCATGTTTACATCTTCTGGAAGTTGGCCCAAAATGTCATTTTTGCTCAGGTGACGTTTTGCAACCCTTTACTTGAGGTCCCCACTACCCCCCACGGGCTCCCATCCCCTCAGGTATGGCCTTGCAGGCCTGCAGACTCCTTGAGTTAATTGCTGTGTGATGATGGTGCCACGAGCCAATTAGTTCTGTATACTTGAGACAATCCCTGGATAGGGTTGAATAGCCGGCGGGGGTCCTGAGTATATTAACACCTCACATCACTGAGCAAACAAGGCTCTTCCCTCCAATCTCTAGGTGTGCATTGAACCTGTTCAGATGTTAATGAGACCTGGACAGGACAACCTACAAGAAAGCAGATGACTGGAGAAGGAAAATGTCCATGCCCCCCTCGGAGACCAGGTGGGGGTAAGTACTTGGATCACCCCGCACTGCTCTATACTTTATCCTTTTCAGTGGAATACAATAGGAAATAAAAGCCCTGGGGGCAGCGGAGTCCTGGAGAAGAGGGGCACAGAGGAGAGGCACATGCTGCCTCTAGTGGCCAAACAAGGGATTACAAGGATAGAAAAGGACCATTAAAAAAAAAAATCTAAAGTAAATATGAACCATTGAGTTGTTAAATTCTGCTCAGCTGGCTCTTACATTGAATCTTTGTCCTGGAAAGCTGGGTGAGAGGCTGTCCATAGGGTGACAGAACCACGGCCTGTATGTAGAGGACGTCCATAGGGTGACAGAACCACGGCCTGTATGTAGAAGACATCCATAGGGTGACAGAACCATGGCCTGATTGTAGAGGCTGCCCATAGGGTGACAGAACCACGGCCTGTATGTAGAGGATGTCCATAGGGTGACAGAACCACGGCCTGTATGTAGAGGATGTCCATAGGGTGACAGAACCACGGCCTGTATGTAGAGGCCGTCCATAGGGTGACACAACCACGGCCTGTATGTAGAGGCGCCAGGGGACAGACACGGCCTGTGGGGGCCGTCCATAGGGTGACAGAACCACGGCCTGTATGTAGAGGACGTCCATAGGGTGACAGAACCACGGCCTGTATGTAGAGGATGTCCATAGGGTGACAGAACCACGGCCTGTATGTAGAGGCTGGCCATAGGGTGACCGAACGACGGCCTGTATGTAGAGGACGTCCATAGGGTGACAGAACCACGGCCTGTATGTAGAGGACGTCCATAGGGTGACAGAACCACGGCCTGTATGTAGAGGACGTCCATAGGGTGACAAAACCACGGCCTGTATGTAGAGGACGTCCATAGGGTGACAGAACCACGGCCTGTATGTAGAGGACGTCCATAGGGTGACAGAACCACGGCCTGTATGTAGAGGACGTCCATAATGATAATTTTGAAGTTAGGGTACTTCTATCTCAAGCTGGCTGGGATAAGACGATCTATCTCTACAATTGTCTGAAGTGACCCCGATTCAGGAAACAGACGAGCGGCCGACTTACGCGGTTTCTGGGAAACTACCTAGAAGATCGCGCTCAGCTGTTTCTATAATGTTGCCCACCTCAGGTGCCCGCAGGGGTGTGTAACCTCATATCAGCCATGTCAGCTGTAACTGGAAGGGGTGCAGAGGGTGCGGTTGTACCCAGGCCCAGTAGTCTTAGGGGATCCATAAGATGCCTCATCCCAATATTAAGAGACTGGTACATTATAGTTTGGGGCAGAGGAGCTTCAATACATTTTGCATTGGGGCCCAGGGGCTTCATGTTCAGCCTCTATAGCTCAGTCTAATATCGGAGTAGCCCTTTATTCACCATGGTAATAGACCTTGTTCTTCACCACTTCCTATCTCTCTGCTTTTCATCAGTGACTGACCTTGACTTGGTTACATCCAGAATCTGAGAATGGATTACTACTCACAGCTGAGGTTTGGTTACAGTGTAACAGACCCAGATAATGGGAAACCACAAGGAACTGAACACTAAAGTCTATTATAAAGTTACTGAACTTCATTTCCATTATGGCCGGGGCTCGGAGTGATACAGAACACTGCGGAGTGACCCCTTCTGTTTCATCAATGTCACAGTGTCGGAGCGCACCCTACTGGCCAACAGGAAAATTACACCAAATAGGAGAAAGAAACACAAGGGTCAGAGAGTCAGACAAGAGCGATAAGCTAGTATCCAAACCACCATAGGCCAGGTTTGCTATGCCCTTGAATGGAAGCTATTGCTCCCTTGTATCACTTGTTTCAAGCAGCAACTCCGCTGTCAGTGTGGGTCTGGCCCACAGTGTACTAGAAGATCCTCAGGGGGGCCCGGGCTCTAACACAACAATGGTCCAGCAGAAGACCCGAATGTACAGGGGACTATGGTCTATTTCCTAGGGGTTGCTAAAGGGGTTGCCCAGGTACCCAGTAGGACACACTCCAAAGACATACTGATAGGGAATGTAGATTGGGAGTCCTATATAGGACAGAGACTGACAATGTCTGTACAGCGCTGCGGAATATGATGGTGCTATATAAGGAAGAGAAATAAATAATAAATGACAACTTTTGTGGCTCTTGCAGGACACAGGCTGCAGCGAGGAGGGGGCATTTACTTACATTCTGTGCACATTTATAAGTGTATTTTTCAATGGGGTAATTTTTATTGCAGATACATCTTATTAATATAATAATAATTGTACAAAACACAATAAAAACAAGCAAAGTAAGCCTAGTCGTGTGATCCATAATATACAGAGGAGATCGGCAGCCTCACATCACAGCCGCTAGTCATCACCAATCTGACATTCAGGGGGACAGAGCGAGCCCTCGGAGCCCTCTCACAAGCCGGACCTACCTCAGACGTATTTCCGGAATATTGTTATAGTAAAGCCTGGTCGGCCAGTCCTGGACATTGACCCCAAATGGCTTCAATTAATCTAATAATGTTTTACAATTTTTCTTGTGTTTTTCAGACAATAAGACGTACCTGAAGTTTAAGCAAGAAAAATTAGGAAAGAAGTGGTCAATGGAGTAAAGTGGTGAATGTCACTGACTGCTAGGGAAGGAAACAATCAAATTTATCAAAAATAGAACAAGAATATTCTTTAAAGAAGTAACGCGATAGGATATCTGCTCCACGTACCACAAGCTGGCACTCACCTCGGTGGTGTCGATGCCCCGGCTCTCTATGGTGCAGGTGGTAGCCGCTGCCCACTGACCACAGGGCACACAGCCACGCTGTAAACACCCGGAAAGTGACTTTCATAGTGCCTGAAAGAGGTGACAGAAGGCAGCTGGGAGATGTGGCCGGGGATAAGGCACAGGCAGCGACGCAGCACAGCCGCGACAAGCGCTCAATGTGAGATCAGACTGTGTGGGAGAAGCAGGGAAGCCTCCTGTCAACCCACGCACACTGCAACTGGGCAGCAGCCAATCACAGCGCCCCCCATCTCTGTGGGCAACGGGTAAGATAGCAATAGACCGGGGGTCCCAACGCTGCGGCTGTGTAGGACTGGTCACCTGGCACGTCACACATCAGACAAGT
>CAMRHE010001911.1:7500-10000 GCA_947044405.1 Leptodactylus fallax | reverse complement strand
AGATAGATAGATAGATAGATATGAGATAGATAGATAGATAGATAGATAGATAGATAGATAGATAGATATAGATAGATAGATATGAGATAGATAGATAGATAGATATAGATAGATATGAGATAGATAGATAGATAGATAGAGATAGATAGATATGAGATAGATATGATAGATAGATAGATAGATAGATAGATATGAGATAGATAGATAGATAGATAGATAGATAGATAGATAGATAGATAGATATGAGATAGATAGATATGGATAGATAGATAGATATAGATAGATAGATAGATAGATAGATAGATATAGATAGATAGATAGTAGATAGATAGATATGAGATAGATAGATAGATAGATAGATAGATAGATAGATATGAGATAGATAGAGATAGATAGATAGATAGATAGATAGATATGAGATAGATAGATAGATAGATAGATAGAGATAGATATGAGATAGATAGATAGATATGAGATAGATATAGATAGATAGATATGAGATAGATAGATAGATAGATAGATAGAAGATAGATAGATAGATATGAGATAGATAGATATGATAGATAGATAGATAGATAGATAGATATGAGATAGATAGATAGATAGATAGATAGATATAGATAGATAGATATGAGATAGATAGATAGATAGATATAGATAGATATAGATAGATAGATAGATAGATAGAGATAGATAGATATGAGATATATAGATAGATAGATAGATAGATAGATAGATATGAGATAGATAGATAGATAGATAGATAGATAGATAGATAGATAGATAGATAGATAGATATGAGATAGATAGATATGAGATAGATAGATAGATAGATAGATAGATAGATATGAGATAGATAGATAGATAGAGATAGATAGATATAGATAGATAGATAGATAGATAGATATGAGATAGATATGAGATAGATAGATAGATAGATAGATAGATAGATATGAGATAGATAGATAGATAGATAGATAGTAGATAGATAGATAGATAGATAGATAGATAGATAGATAGATAGATATGAGATAGATAGATAGATATGGATAGATATGAGATAGATAGATATGATAGATAGATAGATAGATAGATAGATAGATATAGATAGATAGATATGAGATAGATAGATAGATAGATATGATGATAGATAGATAGATAGATAGATAGATATGAGATAGATATGAGATAGATAGATAGATAGATAGATAGATAGATAGATATAAGATAGATATAGATAGATAGATAGATAGATAGATATGAGATAGATAGATAGATATATATAGATAGATAGATAGATAGATAGATAGATATGAGATAGATAGATAGATAGATAGATAGATAGATATAGATAGATATAGATAGATAGATATGATAGATAGATAGATAGATAGATAGATAGATATGAGATAGATAGATAGATAGATAGATAGATAGTAGATAGATAGATAGATAGATAGATAGATAGAGATAGATAGATAGATAGATAGATAGATAGATAGATAGATAGATAGATAGATAGATAGATAGATAGATATGATAGATAGATATAAGATAGATAGATATGAGATATATAGATAGATAGATAGATATAGATAGATAGATAGATAGATAGATAGATAGATAGATATAAGATAGATAGATAGATAGATAGATAGATAGATAGATAGATAGATAGATAGATAGATATAGATAGATAGATAGATAGATAGATAGATAGATATGAGATAGATAGATAGATAGATAGATAGATAGATAGATAGATAGATAGATAGATAGATAGATAGATAGATAGATATGAGATAGATAGATATATATAGATAGATAGATATAGATAGATAGATAGATAGATAGATAGATAGATAGATAGATAGATATGAGATAGATAGATGATAGATAGATATGAGATAGATAGATAGATAGATAGATGATAGATATGAGATAGATAGATAGATAGATATGAGATAGATAGATAGAGATAGATAGATAGATAGATAGATAGATAGAGATAGATAGATAGATAGATAGATAGATAGATAGATAGATATGATAGATAGATAGATAGATAGATATGATAGATATGAGATAGATAGATAGATAGATAGATAGATAGTAGATAGATAGATAGATAGATAGAAGATAGATATGAGATAGATAGATAGATAGATAGATAGATAGATATGAGATAGATAGATAGATAGATAGATAGATAGATAAGATAGATAGATAGATAGATAGATTAGATAGATATAGATAGATAGATAGATATGAGATAGATAGTAGATAGATATAGATAGAGATAGATAGATAGATAGATAGATAGATAGATAGATAGATATGAGATAGATAGATAGAGATAGATAGATAGATAGATATGAGATAGATAGATAGATAGATAGATAGATAGATATGAGATAGATATGGATAGATAGATATGAGTAGATAGATAGATAGATAGATAGATAGATAGTGATGATAGATAGATAGATAGATAGATAGA
>CAMRHE010001911.1:0-2500 GCA_947044405.1 Leptodactylus fallax | reverse complement strand
AGATATGAGATAGATAGATAGATAGATAGATATGAGATAGATAGTAGATAGATAGATAGATAGATAGATAGATAGATAGATAGATAGATAGATAGATATGAGATAGATATGAGATAGATAGATAGATATGAGATAGATATGAGATAGATAGATATAGATAGATAGATAGATAGATATGAGATAGATAGATAGATAGATAGAGATAGATAGATAGATAGATAGATAGATAGATAGATATGAGATAGATAGATATGAGATAGATAGATAGATAGATATGAGATAGATAGATAGATAGATAGATAGATAGATATGAGATAGATATGAGATGGATAGATATGAGATAGATAGATAGATAGATATGAGATAGATATGAGATAGATAGATAGATAGATATAGATAGATAGATATGAGATAGATAGATAGATATGAGATAGATATGAGATAGATAGATAGATAGATAGATATGGATAGATAGATAGATAGATAGATAGATAGATAGATATAGATAGATAGATAGATAGATAGATAGATAGATAGATAGATAGATAGATATGAGATAGATAGATATGAGATAGATAGATAGATAGATAGATAGATATGAGATAGATATGAGATGGATAGATATGAGATAGATAGATAGATAGATAGATAGATAGATAGATATGAGATAGATTGATAGATAGGAGATAGATATGAGATAGATAGATAGATAGATAGATAGATAGATATGAGATAGATATGAGATAGATAGATAGATATGAGATAGATAGATATGAGATAGATAGATAGATAGATAGATAGATAGATATGAGATAGATATGAGATAGATAGATAGATAGATAGATATGAGATAGACAGATATGAGATAGATAGATAGATAGATAGATAGATATGAGATAGATATGAGATAGATAGATAGATAGATATGAGATAGATAGATAGATAGATATGATAGATAGATATGAGATAGATAGATAGATAGATAGATAGATATGAGATAGATATGAGATAGATAGATAGATAGATAGATATGAGATAGATAGATAGATATGAGATAGATAGATAGATAGATAGATAGATATGAGATAGATAGATATGAGATAGATAGATAGATATGAGATAGATATGAGATAGATAGATATAGATAGATAGATAGATAGATAGATAGATATGATAGATAGATAGATATGAGATAGATAGATAGATAGATATGAGATAGATAGATAGATAGATAGATATGAGATAGATAGATAGATAGATATGAGATAGATAGATATGAGATAGATAGATAGATAGATAGATATGAGATAGATAGATAGATAGATATGAGATAGATAGATAGATAGATAGATAGATAGATAGATAGAGAGAGATACAAGTTGTCAGGAGATGAGTTGTCAGTAATTTGTTACATTTTGTCTCCTCTTGTCCATATGATAACATGATGTCTGTTTTTTAGGTTCTTCACTTAAGATGCAGGGTACATTAAGTGCTCCCCCCGCTGAGACATTTCCATCTGACAGCCCCATGTGTCTCGCCTCTGCTGAGACATTCTCCATTATGTGTGATCTCTAAGTGGAATCTTTGCTCTGGTTTCTTCTTTTCGCCACGTTGTGTATCACTCCTGGAAGATGTTGATGGCGCTGATATTAAATAACATGACAAGCGCTGACCTTGTGACCTCAGGGATGTCGCATCATCACTACATGTCATAGAGCGGAGATTTATAGGGAGTGAGCTGACGGTAATATTCATTACAACACACCACATAGTGGAGCTACAAGATAGAGGCCGCAGTCACATCCGGGCCCTGAAGGGCCCCTCAGCCATCTTACAAGACCAACTAATTAATGGGTGGAGAAGAGGGTGGCTGTGTACCGATTTCTATACTCTAGTCACATCTAGAGCTGCATTTATATTTCTGCCAGGCCTGGTGTCTCATGGGCCCACATTGTATGTCTGTAAATAGCACCTAATTTTTGGGTGGAGAAGAAGGTGGCTGTGTATAGATAGATAGATATAATTACATCTGCTCCGGTCACATCCAGAGCTGCATTTAGTATTCTGATGATGTAATATATAGGTGATCTAATCATTACAAGTACAGTTAGTTTGCATAATAGACAATGAGCAGGCCGGGGGTTCGGGTTATATCAGTTCTCGTAGTTTCAGTGCTGAGATTAAAATAGCAACATTTTAAATGCAGCTCTGGATGTTATTGGAGTCTGAGTCCTCATATAACTTCAGTTCAATACTAGATAATGCAAAGTAGTTACAATGTTACATATTGAAGATATTATCTTACTAAGAAAACCCCTGTCCATATGTCTTATTAGGGCGTGGGTTGTCAGAGCATGCTGGGAGTTGCAGTTTCACACCAGTTGGAGTGATACAAGTCCTGGGTCACTGTTATAGGACCCTTATAATACTTTCCAGCTGCCTGCAACATAAAAAACTGACATTTTTCTCCCTTTCCAGAAACTGGGTCGAGTCGCCGGTT
>CAMRHE010001910.1:0-21082 GCA_947044405.1 Leptodactylus fallax | reverse complement strand
ACTGGTCTTCGTCAAATGGTCGAAGAAGTATGCCGCAGCTGTCGAACTTGTGAGATCCATAAGGCAATAGAACAGAGAGCTCCCCTGCAAACCATCGTGACCCAGGAACCTTTAGAAATCGTCATGATAGACTATCTAATGGTGGGCCCATCCAATAGCGGACACCAGTATTGCCTCGTAATGGTGGATCACTTCACCAAATTTGCGGTGGTAACCGCCACCAAGGACCAGACAGCTGAGTCAGCAGCTCGTGCTCTGTGCCAAGATTTCATTCGAGTATATGGGTGCCCTAAACGCATCCACTCCGACCAGGGTGCCTGCTTTGAGGGACACGTAATGAAAGAAGTTCAACGTATCTACGGGATAAAGAAGTCGCACACGACTCCATACCACCCTCAGGGAAATGGGGCCTGTGAAAGATTCAACAGAACTCTGCTACAGATGCTGCGGACTCTGGAGGAAGACAAGAAGTTACAGTGGCCTCAGTTCTTGTCTGAAATGGTGTGGGTCTATAACAATCAGGTCCATTCTACAACGGGGTACTCTCCTTATACACTTCTCTTTGGGCGGTCTGGGCGAAGTGTAGGAGAATTACAGTTGGATGATGTGGATGGGTTCCCTCCGAGGGATCCAACCTCTTGGGTGCGGGCGCACCGGCAGAGACTTGAGACGATCCATCGATTGGTGCGGCAGCGCCTGCAAGAACATCCCCATCCTGATAAGACCCCAGTGCAAGAAGCACCATTGCAACCAGGCGACCTGGTGCTAGTTCGTGTCAAGAAACCCCAAGGGAAATTGGAAAGCCGATGGGAGGCTTTGCCGTATCGTGTTGTTGGCCGCAAGTATGCGAATGGGCCAGTGTACCAGGTCCAGAAAGAAGGAACTGATTGTGTTCGAGTACTTCACCGAAATGTGTTGCGCCTGTGTCATTCTGAAGGGACAAATCATGATGGGCTTGCCAATGTGAATGAGCTCCCACAGTCAGAGAATAGAGGTGCGGAATGGGCCTCAGACGAGGAGGATGATTGTTGGCCGATCCCTGCTCCTGGGGATGTTCCACCTGTGACTACTGTATCTCCGGCCTGTGCCCCCTCTGGTGCGGAATCCGCTGGTCCTTCTCAACCCATAGCTGCAGCACCCCATAATATACCACCGGTCCTCAGACGGACCACTAGGCCAAATGCTGGTATTCCCCCTGTTCGGTATGCGCAGGATGAGTTTGTTTGGCCTGCCATACATCGGTATACTACCACCCTGTGCATAAAAGTACAACCCTCTGGATATACAGTCATAGGCAGGGACTGCCAATCTTAAAGTGGGGGGGAATATGTAAGAGACAGCCAATGTTGTCCTAAGCTTCATTTGTCTGTATAAACTGTTAATGTTGAATGTATTTCTGTGATTCTGTTCCTTTAAGACAGCAGCCATTGTAATTGTGACATGATGCTGGAGTGACTCCCCCCCCCCCTTTTATGTCAGCTTGCCTGTTCTGCAGATAGAATGTGAGCAGAGAAGCAGGAAGTGACGAGACAGAGAGCAGCAACCATCTTAGCAAGTGTTGTATTGAACTGGTGTGGAGATTTTTTCTGTACAGCTAAGCTGTATCTTGGTCCAGAGACAAACAGTGTAAAGAGACAACAGGACTAGTGAGTCCACGTGAAAGGAACTGTGCTCAGTGGCTGATCAGTGAGACTGACATTGTGACTGTGTATATGGATACCACAGATAGAGACTCGCAGTGCTGTTGATGTACTGGACAGCACCTGCTAAACCCCGGCTTACATCCCAGCGCAGTGTATGGATTCGGCAGGACTGTCAGTGTGCTGAGTGGAATCTGCTGTTGGATTACATTGCATTCATTGGGTTTCCCTGTTAAAGAGGACTTCATTTCTCCCAAGATCCTGATAACAGTGAGGAGAGGACGTTTCACTATAAAAGAAAGGAACGACTTTGGGCCCCACCGCGCGCTTCTACAGACTGTAAGCGGTCCACCTGGACCACTGGGGAAAAGGGGGTGCACCCAAATGTGATGTCAGGGTCAGTTAGGGATAGTTTTGAGTATATTGTTCATTCAGTGTCCATACTGCAGAATTGGACAGAGTAAAAGTAGAAACCATTGCAGAATTTGCCTTGAAATTGTTCATGCTATATTGTATATTTTGCTTGTCTTTATCCCTGTCATTTTACCTTCAAATAGCCTTTATTAACTTATAGTTAATATATTTTTTTTTTTTTCATCAACCCCCGTGTGCGTTTTTTTTTGTTGGGGGGGCCCAACCCCCCTGCCTTGCTCTCGGTTCACACAATGACTGCTGCAATCCTTCCTCCCCCATTTGCTTGCATGGATTATTGGCAGCATTGCCCTGTTTATACCAAGTGATGTCCTGGTGATAATCTGTATCTTTTATCCTGCCAACCAGCACTGTTAGACAGGGTTAATATTGCCAACAAGCAATCCTAGGAGCGCTCATTGCCAATAATAACCCTGAATAAGGCTAGGTCCACATGGCAACTTGAGCTGTTACAACCAAAGATCACCACATCACTTTGCGATTCCTTCACTCATGTTAGTGTTGCAAAAAAGTCAATGTTCAAATTTTTTTGTGACTAGAAGTTGCAGTCGTTGTACCCTGTAAGGATAGACCATCAATATTAGAAAGATGGCTAACGCCTTTAATACGAGGGGGAAAAGATTTAAATTTGGAGACCTTTAATGTATAGGACAGGGTACACTCTGGGTGACAGAAGGCACTGTAGACGGTTCCAAAAGAGGGCATGGCTTAGCCATAAAGGGGGCATTGACCAAAAACTCTTCCAGCCCCAAAGAATGTTCACCAGGTGGTTCACACTCCACTGTTCTACCAGCTCCCGAACATGGTGCATTTCCGTTTCCGGAAGTCAAAGACGTATCAGGAAGGCCGGGGTCGTGTGGTACGTCTGTTTGGGGTTCCTGGGTGAAGTATGTGTCCGGTGGTGTATTTGGGGGACTTTTTGGAGATCAGGGGGAGGGCTCCTGGCCCCCTCCTTGTCCATGGTGATCAGTCCTTTATGTCACGGTTTCAGTTTGTCAGTGTTTTTCAGATGGGTTTGCGTTCTTTGGGGGTGGGTGATAGTCACTTCAGTGGCCATTCATTTGGGATTGGGGGGTGACGGAGGCGGCCAGGTGTAATTTGGGTGAGGATGTGATTCGTAGGATTGGCCGTTGGGAGTCCCTCTGATTTCGGTCGTATGTGTGTACCGATAGAGTGTGAAAGGGGGTCCCAGAGGGTCGGGCTGTCACAGGGATGATCATGGATTTTTGGGGGGTTGGGATTTTGTCTTGTTTTCCAGGAGCGGAGCCTTGCTTAGTCTGGCTGATGGGGCATACGTACATACGGGTGCTGTGCGGATCGCGGTTCGGCCAGACGGGCAGCAGCTTGGCTTCCCGAGGGAAGTGGCGGGTGTCCGGTGGCTAGGTATGCGGGGTATGGTGTGGGGGAGGTTGCTTTCGGAGTTTCACCGCTACACGTGGCTTGATCGGCCACCGGACATTTTGGTGTTGCACATAGGGGGGAACAATTTGGGGGTTCGCCCCTTTAGGGAGTTGGTTAGGGACATAAAGTTTGACCTCTTACGCTTGTGGTAGTTGTTCCTGGAGATGGCGACCGTGTGGTCTGATATAGTTCCTCGGAAGTCTTGGCGGGAAGCCCGACCGGTGGAGTGCCTTAACAAGGCCAGCGTCAAGGTTAATCGGGTGGTAGGGAGGCTTATGGCCCGCAATGATGTGGTGGTGGTTCGCCATTCTGACCTGGAGTCCGGGAAAGGTGCCTTCTAGAGGAAGGATGGCGTGCTTTTGAACGCGGTTGGCCTGTATTTGTGGAGCTTGGGGCTGCAAGGGGGCATCAATACGGGTCTCGGTGTGTGGTGGGATGCTCGCTGGTAAAAGATTACTGGCATTTGTCGTGGCGGGGGATCCTCGAAGCTGGTGGGGTATGCAAATGGTTGTGGTGGGAAGGGTCCCACGGTAGGGGCTAGACTCCCCTTGCCATTTGGTGGTTCTGGATGGGTTTATGCTGTAGTGGACTGGAAGGGATCACGAGCACCAAGGAGCTTTAAGAGACTGGTGCTCCCGAGCTTGTGGGTAACGGCTGTGGGTAATATTCCTGGTGCTAGGGGAACTTATATATAGCTGGTTAAACGGATTTTGGGCTTTGAGGACCTCCTTCGTCGGGTCATCAGGGTCATTATTTACATTTGGGGTAGACATTATATTGTCAATGGGTTATGGTTGGGTTTGGTATTATGTTGGCACTTTAAAATGTTATTTATAGTTATTTAATAAAACGGCTGCTGTGGCCGATTTCATCCATACTGTCTCATGTCATTATTTAACAAGAAACGACTTGGCAATGCCCTTGTCAGGGGCCGGGAGATAAACCAGCAGGAAAGGCCAGGTTACTTAGTATAGGCGCGGGGAGGGAGAGATCGGTTCTCTAAGGAAGAGGGTCTTACAGGCCTAAAGTGTAGGCCAGATCTCAGGGCCACGGAGGGGTGTGAGTCCAGCCAAGGGGAACAAGTGGAGGGGAATTCCTGAAAAGGCACGTTCCAAGGAGACCCACTGCTTGAAGGGAAGATGACAGCACCAGTCCACCACCCGCTGGAGCATCGAGGCCTCGTAGTATGGAGGAGGGTCAGGGAGACCCAAGCCACCTGATTGTTTCGGAAATATAAGGGTCGAGAGAGCCAGCCTAGCTGGTTTACCCTGCCAGGTAAAATTAGTTAAATCACTATATAGCAATTTAAAGAAGGTAGAAGGGAGCTGAATTGGGAAAGTTTGGAAAAGATAGAGCAGGTGGGGTAAGACATTCATTTTATAGATGGCACAAAGCCCAAACCAGGTGTAGGTTCCCTTGGACCATCATTTCAGGTCCGATCTGATCACACAAAGAAGATGTCGGTGGTTCCTGTAAAGGGGAAGGAGGACTCCAAAGACGATTGTACCCGCTGGGGGAGCGAGACATTAAGGGCCTCAGATTTTTGGAAGTTAATTGGGACGTTGCCTATACTATGGAATTTGTGAAATTCAGTCATCAGATGTGGCAGCAATTTGGAGGGATCAGACATAAAAAAATAAAAGATCGTGCGCGTATGCCGCAATCTGGACGTGTCTACTGCCAACCCGTAGACCACAGATATCAACGCTGGCTGTAATAGTGCGGAGCAAGGACTCTTAGGTCAAGACAAAGATTAAGGGAGAGAGGGGGCACCCCTGGCGCGCTCCGGTCTCGATCGGAAAGATGGAGGACAGAATACCATTAACTCTCGTCAAGGCCGATGGATTGGAGTAAAGAGAGGAAATCCAAGATCTCATCATTGGGCCCAAGCTGCAATATTTTTACATGAGAGAACATTTTTTAAACATTTTATGGCCCATTCAGATCACTTTTTTGATATCCATTTAGCAGGTCCATTTAACAGATGTATTAAAAATGGATGCGCACGGTAGGGCAATAGGTTTAAAGACGCATCTAACATGCTTTTGAGACCAATAATAGGTCAAAAGGAATACCAATGAATCATTTTTTTGTACTTATCTCTATGCACATGGATGTCCTTCTGAATGTTTTTAACCGATCCATTAGGTGGACAAAACAAATACCAAAATTGTTATCTATGTGATATCCTAAAAACCATGCAGTCAATGACCACATTGCAAAATAGGTTCAATCTGCATTAAAATGCATTGTCTTTCAAGGTAATTGGCCACACATCACTACTGGTACATGTGAACCCATCCTAAAGGAGTTGTCTCATGTAGTCACCTTTTTAAAAAAGAAACCAGCATAGCAATTGGCTACCCTGGCTGTTGTCTTGGGGTAACCCATGTTATCGTGAGACAGCCCCATTAAAATAAGACTAGCTACCAGTTAAGACACTGAGATACAATGCAGAAAAGTGGTGTGAACCAGTACATATACTGGCCCCATTATATTGATCAATAATTTGTAAGGTTGCCATATGTGCAAAGTATAATAACCACAAGATCAAAGTTAGCTGAACTCACCAATTTTGATGGGACTGGCCCAATATCCCATGTGTACAGTGGTGAAAAAAAGTATTTAGTCAGCCACCAACAGTGCAAGTTCTCCCACTTAAAAAGATGAGAGAGGCCTGTAATTGACGTCATAAGTAGACCTCAACTATGGGAGACAAAATGAGAAAGCATATCTAGAAAATCACATTGTCTGATTTTTTAAGAATTTATTTGCAAATTATGGTGGAAAATAAGTTTTTGATCACCTACAAACAAGCAAGATTTCTGGCTCTCACAGACTTGTAACTTCTTCTTTAAGAGGCTCCTCTGTCCTCCACTCGTTACCTTTAGTAATGGCACCTGTTTGAAATTGTTATCAGTATAAAAGACATCTGTCCACAACCTCAAACAGTCACACTCCAAACTCCACTATAGTGAAGACCAAAGAGCTGTGGAAGGACACCAGAAACAAAATTGTAGACCTGCATCAGGCTGGGAAGACTGAACCTGCAATAGGCAAGCAGCTTTGTGTGAAGAAATCAACTGTGGGAGCAATAATTAGAAAATTGAAGACATACAAGACCACTGATAATCTCCCTCGATCAGGGGCTCCGCGCAAGATCTCACCCCGTGGGGTTAAAATGATCACAAGAATGGTGAGCAAAAATCCCAGAACCACACGGGGGGACCTATTGAATGACCTGCAGAAAGCTAGGACAAACGTAACAAAGGCTACCGTCAGTAACACACTACGCCGCAAGGGACTCAGATTCTGCAGTGCCAGACGTGTCCCCCTGCTTAAGCCACTACATATCCGGGCCCATCTGAAGTTTGCTAGAGAGCATTTGGATGTTCCAGAAGAGTATTGGGAGAATGTCATATGGTCAGATGAAACCAAAGTAGAACTGTTTGGTAGAAACACAACTGGTCGTGTTTGGAGGAGAGTGAATGCTGAGTTGCATCCAAAGAACCCCATACCTACTGTGAAGCATGGGGGTGGCAACATCATGCTTTGGGGCTGTTTCTCTGCAAAGGAACCAGGATGACTGATCCCTGGACATGAAAGAATGAATGGGGCCATGTATCGTGAGATTATTAGTGCAAACCTCCTTCCATCAGCAAGGGCATTGAAGATGAAATGTGGCTGGGTCTTTCAGCATGACAATGATCCCAAGCACACTGCCAGGGCAATGGAGGAGTGGCTTCGTAAGAAGCATTTCAAGGTCCTGGAATGGCCTAGCCAGTCTCCAGATCTCAACCCCATAGAAAACCTTTGGAGGGAGTTGAAAGTCTGAACAGACCATGCTAACCCCTGTTATCCTGACCTGTGATTGTCCATTGTAACCTGACCTGTGGTTAATCCTGTTAATCTGACCTGTGGTTACCTCTGCTACACTGACCAGCAGGCAGCACTTTCTGTTTTGCTTCCAGTTTTGTCTATTACCTTGACAAAACTGGAAGAGCAGATCTGACTTCCAATTTTCTCCCAACTAGGGATTAGCAAACCAATTCAGACCCCGGGGCACATGATGTCAGCCAGAGGTTGGAAGAGGCCTGAAGAGGACATTGGGGGACCACTGGACACTACAAGGATGCCCAGGAGAGGTGGGCAAGGTAAGTATAACTGTATATTATTTTTACTCACTTCCCCTGGGCTTCCACTTATTATACTCTGGGGTACAAACTTCATGAATATTTGTCATAAATAACCTTGTGAGGTTCGCCCATCTCTACTACCAACACTGACATTACAGTAGGGAAGTCCCTCCTCTGTTGCAAAAGCAGTACATAAGTGGACTTGGAGCTCCAAAGCACACGTAGGTGGTGCTGGAGTAGAGGAGGGATGGACACCACTGACACCAACAAAATAGTTCTGAGAGTGAAGGAGGGATGAAGGAAGGAATGGGCAGAGGCAAAACACAGTGGGATTGTGTCAGTGCTCCCATCGTGTCTGTCTGTGGTCCACTGGTCATATTAAAAATATATTCAATATCATGACATTACATGCTATTCGGCTGCGGCTAGTCACTGGCCTCAGCGGTCACACCCATTAATCGGGTATGACATTGCTGTAGAGATTCTATCACTGCAAAAATACTGGGCATGGCGCTGAAGACAGTGATTTGCTGAGTTAATATCCTCACTGGTGCAGCAGGACCAAAGACATCATTACAAATGGTGTTCTGCCACTACCTTCTCCTGATGTCTAAAATATAGAGTGCTTGTCCCTTTAAGAAGATTTACAAATATTCACACATTGTCATATCAGAGAAATGAAAACTGAATAAAGACTCATGGACAGAAAATTGAATATATAAAATTTTTACAATTTTATTATCAGACGTTCAGCAGATTACTAAATGTGGAAGCCAGACGTACTTATGTTAAAATATATATATATATATATATATATATATATATATATATATAAATGTCCTGTACCACAACCTATCTAATTATATATCATATGAGATAGATAGATAGATAGATAGATAGATAGATAGATAGATAGATAGATAGACAAGATAACTTAAGATAACATAAGGTAAATGATAGTTTTTATAGACACACAGACAGGTGGGTAGTTTTGTTTTTTTTTTTCAATTTTTTTAGATACATAGGTAGGTAGACAGAATGGTAGTTTTTGTTTTGTTTTTTGTTTTTGTAAACATAGATAGGAGATAGACGGATATATAAGAGATAGGAGGGTACAGAATATATGGGGTAATATGACCCCACGAATGTAGTGCTGAAGATGCACCTACTGGTGCGCAGTCTGGCTGAGTAGATGTTGTTGCCGGATCATCTTGTGCACCGTCATAAGATGATGAGCTGGAGAAATCCAGATTCTATATGAACCACTAAGAGTTCCTCGTGGTTGAGCATAGACGAAGTTCTGAGGTAGATGCTCCCTTCGCCTTCTAGCCGAGCTGGAACTAAATGCTGAATGCTAGCTCTGCAGAGTGGACAAGTGTTACTCTGTTGGAGCCATCTGGTGATACAGTCCGTATGGAACCAATGGGAGCAGTCTAAATGATATACCTGTTCACCCACTGTATAGTTCTCCAGACAAATGGGGCATGATGCTGGCTCCTCAATGTCCTGATGTAAAGTGGAGGGTAATGGCGTAATGGAGGATCCACGGTCACTGCTAGGAGCAGTGTCTTCAGGAGTGTCAGCTACTGTTGAATTGCTCCTATGCCGTGTTGTAATTGGGGAGCGACTCCGGTAGCTATGAGGTCTTCCTCTACTCCTGTCCTGAAGTCCTGGAGTCATGCGTCTCACCCGGCCAGATACTCGACTCCTCGTGCGGTGAGCAATTGGCGAATTATCCTGCGTTTGCTCAGCAGGCTGCATGCCACTTGACGTCAGATCGTCCCGGACGGTTCTGCCGGAACGGCGAGAAACATGCCGTCTCGGCATATTGTGGCTGGTGACCACAACTATGTGTGGCGTTAAGGACACTGGATTATCAAGTGTCAATATTTACAAACAAAACAAACAAGTAAAAAATCCAAAGTTTTGGATAAAATCCTGCTTTAGAGATGCATACAAGTTCACTTCTCCGTGGCAAGTGACATCCAACACAGAACTGGAACACTAGATCCTTCATACCTTGTGACATCATAATGGAATCCTGGATACCATCACCTGCTGACCATATATTGTGCCATCATCGGGCAATATATGATATATATACAGTTCACAGGGATGATTATGGTCTATCACCTGCTCCTCTTTGCCCTGTATTGTGTTATTAGGTGGGAATACTGCTCTATTTATTACTGCAGATACTTAGCTGGCAGCCATCTTTACTATTGCATCGTCTTCTCTGATGCCAACTGTCAGTATCACCTCTAATGTTTAATAGTAAACTTTAAAGGGCAACTAACAACAAAATCCCCACTGACAAAAAAGATATTTTGTGTCTCATTTATCAAGAATAACAGGGAGACTGTCTTTCTTATCCATAGCACAGTAAAGGCGATATTACACAACCAGATCTCGGCCCACAGGAGTGCCTATCATGGAACATGTTGGCACTCATTTCCATTGGCTCAATCACACAGGCCGATGCAAACTAAATGGGGTTGGAGCAATGACTGCTGCAATCCTTCCTCCCCCATTTGCTTGCATGGATTATTGGCAGCATTGCCCTGTTTATACCAAGTGATGTCCTGGTGATAATCTGTATCTTTTATCCTGCCAACCAGCACTGTTAGACAGGGTTAATATTGCCAACAAGCAATCCTAGGAGCGCTCATTGCCAATAATAACCCTGAATAAGGCTAGGTCCACATGGCAACTTGAGCTGTTACAACCAAAGATCACCACATCACTTTGCGATTCCTTCACTCATGTTAGTGTTGCAAAAAAGTCAATGTTCAAATTTTTTTGTGACTAGAAGTTGCAGTCGTTGTACCCTGTAAGGATAGACCATCAATATTAGAAAGATGGCTAACGCCTTTAATACGAGGGGAAAAGATTTAAATTTGGAGACCTTTAATGTATAGGACAGGGTACACTCTGGGTGACAGAAGGCACTGTAGACGGTTCCAAAAGAGGGCATGGCTTAGCCATAAAGGGGGCATTGACCAAAAACTCTTCCAGCCCCAAAAAATGTTCACCAGGTGGTTCACACTCCACTGTTCTACCAGCTCCCGAACATGGTGCATTTCCGTTTCCGGAAGTCAAAGACGTATCAGGAAGGCCGGGGTCGTGTGGTACGTCTGTTTGGGGTTCCTGGGTGAAGTATGTGTCCGGTGGTGTATTTGGGGGACTTTTTGGAGATCAGGGGGAGGGCTCCTGGCCCCCTCCTTGTCCATGGAGATCAGTCCTTTATGTCACGGTTTCAGTTTGTCAGTGTTTTTCAGATGGGTTTGCGTTCTTTGGGGGTGGGTGATAGTCACTTCAGTGGCCATTCATTTGGGATTGGGGGGTGACGGAGGCGGCCAGGTGTAATTTGGGTGAGGATGTGATTCGTAGGATTGGCCGTTGGGAGTCCCTCTGATTTCGGTCGTATGTGTGTACCGATAGAGTGTGAAAGGGGGTCCCAGAGGGTCGGGCTGTCATAGGGATGATCATGGATTTTTGGGGGGTTGGGATTTTGTCTTGTTTTCCAGGAGCGGAGCCTTGCTTAGTCTGGCTGATGGGGCATACGTACATACGGGTGCTGTGCAGATCGCGGTTCGGTCAGACGTGCAGCAGCTTGGCTTCCCGAGGGAAGTGGCGGGTGTCCGGTGGCTAGGTATGCGGGGTATGGTGTGGGGGAGGTTGCTTTCGGAGTTTCACCGCTACACGTGGCTTGATCGGCCACCGGACATTTTGGTGTTGCACATAGGGGGGAACAATTTGGGGGTTCGCCCCTTTAGGGAGTTGGTTAGGGACATAAAGTTTGACCTCTTACACTTGTGGTAGTTGTTCCTGGAGATGGCGACCGTGTGGTCTGATATAGTTCTTCGGAAGTCTTGGCGGGAAGCCCGACCGGTGGAGCGCCTTAACAAGGCCAGCGTCAAGGTTAATCGGGTGGTAGGGAGGCTTATGGCCCGCAATGATGTGGTGGTGGTTCGCCATTCTGACCTGGAGTCCGGGAAAGGTGCCTTCTAGAGGAAGGATGGCGTGCTTTTGAACGCGGTTGGCCTGTATTTGTGGAGCTTGGGGCTGCAAGGGGGCATCAATACGGGTCTCGGTGTGTGGTGGGATGCTCGCTGGTAAAAGATTACTGGCGTTTGTCGTGGCGGGGGATCCTCGAAGCTGGTGGGGTATGCAAATGGTTGTGGTGGGAAGGGTCCCACGGTAGGGGCTAGACTCCCCTTGCCATTTGGTGGTTCTGGATGGGTTTATGCTGTAGTGGACTGGAAGGGATCACGAGCACCAAGGAGCTTTAAGAGACTGGTGCTCCCGAGCTTGTGGGTAACGGCTGTGGGTAATATTCCTGGTGCTAGGGGAACTTATATATAGCTGGTTAAACGGATTTTGGGCTTTGAGGACCTCCTTCGTCGGGTCATCAGGGTCATTATTTACATTTGGGGTAGACATTATATTGTCAATGGGTTATGGTTGGGTTTGGTATTATGTTGGCACTTTAAAATGTTATTTATAGTTATTTAATAAAACGGCTGCTGTGGCCGATTTCATCCATACTGTCTCATGTCATTATTTAACAAGAAACGACTTGGCAATGCCCTTGTCAGGGGCCGGGAGATAAACCAGCAGGAAAGGCCAGGTTACTTAGTATAGGCGCGGGGAGGGAGAGATCGGTTCTCTAAGGAAGAGGGTCTTACAGGCCTAAAGTGTAGGCCAGATCTCAGGGCCACGGAGGGGTGTGAGTCCAGCCAAGGGGAACAAGTGGAGGGGAATTCCTGAAAAGGCACGTTCCAAGGAGACCCACTGCTTGAAGGGAAGATGACAGCACCAGTCCACCACCCGCTGGAGCATCGAGGCCTCGTAGTATGGAGGAGGGTCAGGGAGACCCAAGCCACCTGATTGTTTCGGAAATATAAGGGTCGAGAGAGCCAGCCTAGCTGGTTTACCCTGCCAGGTAAAATTAGTTAAATCACTATATAGCAATTTAAAGAAGCTAGAAGGGAGCTGAATTGGGAAAGTTTGGAAAAGATAGAGCAGGTGGGGTAAGGCATTCATTTTATAGATGGCACAAAGCCCAAACCAGGTGTAGGTTCCCTTGGACCATCATTTCAGGTCCGATCTGATCACACAAAGAAGATGTCGGTGGTTCCTGTAAAGGGGAAGGAGGACTCCAAAGACGATTGTACCCGCTGGGGGAGCGAGACATTAAGGGCCTCAGATTTTTGGAAGTTAATTGGGAAGTTGCCTATACTATGGAATTTGTGAAATTCAGTCATCAGATGTGGCAGCAATTTGGAGGGATCAGACATAAAAAAATAAAAGATCGTGCGCGTATGCCGCAATCTGGACGTGTCTACTGCCAACCCGTAGACCACAGATATCAACGCTGGCTGTAATAGTGCGGAGCAAGGACTCTTAGGTCAGGACAAAGATTAAGGGAGAGAGGGGGCACCCCTGGCGCGCTCCGGTCTCGATCGGAAAGATGGAGGACAGAATACCATTAACTCTCGTCAAGGCCGATGGATTGGAGTAAAGAGAGGAAATCCAAGATCTCATCATTGGGCCCAAGCTGCAATATTTTTACATGAGAGAACATTTTTTAAACATTTTATGGCCCATTCAGATCACTTTTTTGATATCCATTTAGCAGGTCCATTTAACAGATGTATTAAAAATGGATGCGCACGGTAGGGCAATAGGTTTAAAGACGCATCTAACATGCTTTTGAGACCAATAATAGGTCAAAAGGAATACCAATGGATCATTTTTTTGTACTTATCTCTATGCACATGGATGTCCTTCTGAATGTTTTTAACCGATCCATTAGGTGGACAAAACAAATACCAAAATTGTTATCTATGTGATATCCTAAAAACCATGCAGTCAATGACCACATTGCAAAATAGGTTCAATCTGCATTAAAATGCATTGTCTTTCAAGGTAATTGGCCACACATCACTACTGGTACATGTGAACCCATCCTAAAGGAGTTGTCTCATGTAGTCACCTTTTTAAAAAAGAAACCAGCATAGCAATTGGCTACCCTGGCTGTTGTCTTGGGGTAACCCACGTTATCGTGAGGCAGCCCCATTAAAATAAGACTAGCTACCAGTTAAGACACTGAGATACAATGCAGAAAAGTGGTGTGAACCAGTACATATACTGGCCCCATTATATTGATAAATAATTTGTAAGGTTGCCATATGTGCAAAGTATAATAACCACAAGATCAAAGTTAGCTGAACTCACCAATTTTGATGGGACTGGCCCAATATCCCATGTGTACAGTGGTGAAAAAAAGTATTTAGTCAGCCACCAACAGTGCAAGTTCTCCCACTTAAAAAGATGAGAGAGGCCTGTAATTGACGTCATAAGTAGACCTCAACTATGGGAGACAAAATGAGAAAGCATATCTAGAAAATCACATTGTCTGATTTTTTAAGAATTTATTTGCAAATTATGGTGGAAAATAAGTTTTTGATCACCTACAAACAAGCAAGATTTCTGGCTCTCACAGACTTGTAACTTCTTCTTTAAGAGGCTCCTCTGTCCTCCACTCGTTACCTGTAGTAATGGCACCTGTTTGAAATTGTTATCAGTATAAAAGACATTTGTCCACAACCTCAAACAGTCACACTCCAAACTCCACTATGGTGAAGACCAAAGAGCTGTGGAAGGACACCAGAAACAAAATTGTAGACCTGCATCAGGCTGGGAAGACTGAATCTGCAATAGGCAAGCAGCTTTGTGTGAAGAAATCAACTGTGGGAGCAATAATTAGAAAATTGAAGACATACAAGACCACTGATAATCTCCCTCGATCAGGGGCTCCGTGCAAGATCTCACCCCGTGGGGTTAAAATGATCACAAGAATGGTGAGCAAAAATCCCAGAACCACACGGGGGGACCTATTGAATGACCTGCAGAAAGCTAGAAAAAACGTAACAAAGGCTACCGTCAGTAACACACTACGCCGCAAGGGACTCAGATTCTGCAGTGCCAGACGTGTCCCCCTGCTTAAGCCACTACATATCCGGGCCCATCTGAAGTTTGCTAGAGAGCATTTGGATGTTCCAGAAGAGTATTGGGAGAATGTCATATGGTCAGATGAAACCAAAGTAGAACTGTTTGGTAGAAACACAACTGGTCGTGTTTGGAGGAGAGTGAATGCTGAGTTGCATCCAAAGAACCCCATACCTACTGTGAAGCATGGGGGTGGCAACATCATGCTTTGGGGCTGTTTCTCTGCAAAGGAACCAGGATGACTGATCCCTGGACATGAAAGAATGAATGGGGCCATGTATCGTGAGATTATTAGTGCAAACCTCCTTCCATCAGCAAGGGCATTGAAGATGAAATGTGGCTGGGTCTTTCAGCATGACAATGATCCCAAGCACACTGCCAGGGCAATGGAGGAGTGGCTTCGTAAGAAGCATTTCAAGGTCCTGGAATGGCCTAGCCAGTCTCCAGATCTCAACCCCATAGAAAACCTTTGGAGGGAGTTGAAAGTCTGAACAGACCATGCTAACCCCTGTTATCCTGACCTGTGATTGTCCATTTTAACCTGACCTGTGGTTAATCCTGTTAATCTGACCTGTGGTTACCTCTGCTACACTGACCAGCAGGCAGCACTTTCTGTTTTGCTTCCAGTTTTGTCTATTACCTTGACAAAACTGGAAGAGCAGATCTGACTTCCAATTTTCTCCCAACTAGGGATTAGCAAACCAATTCAGACCCCGGGGCACATGATGTCAGCCAGAGGTTGGAAGAGGCCTGAAGAGGACATTGGGGGACCACTGGACACTACAAGGATGCCCAGGAGAGGTGGGCAAGGTAAGTATAACTGTATATTATTTTTACTCACTTCCCCTGGGCTTCCACTTATTATACTCTGGGGTACAAACTTCATGAATATTTGTCATAAATAACCTTGTGAGGTTCGCCCATCTCTACTACCAACACTGACATTACAGTAGGGAAGTCCCTCCTCTGTTGCAAAAGCAGTACATAAGTGGACTTGGAGCTCCAAAGCACACGTAGGTGGTGCTGGAGTAGAGGAGGGATGGACACCACTGACACCAACAAAATAGTTCTGAGAGTGAAGGAGGGATGAAGGAAGGAATGGGCAGAGGCAAAACACAGTGGGATTGTGTCAGTGCTCCCATCGTGTCTGTCTGTGGTCCACTGGTCATATTAAAAATATATTCAATATCATGACATTACATGCTATTCGGCTGCGGCTAGTCACTGGCCTCAGCGGTCGCACCCATTAATCGGGTATGACATTGCTGTAGAGATTCTATCACTGCAAAAATACTGGGCATGGCGCTGAAGACAGTGATTTGCTGAGTTAATATCCTCACTGGTGCAGCAGGACCAAAGACATCATTACAAATGGTGTTCTGCCACTACCTTCTCCTGATGTCTAAAATATAGAGTGCTTGTCCCTTTAAGAAGATTTACAAATATTCACACATTGTCATATCAGAGAAATGAAAACTGAATAAAGACTCATGGACAGAAAATTGAATATATAAAATTTTTACAATTTTATTATCAGACGTTCAGCAGATTACTAAATGTGGAAGCCAGACGTACTTATGTTAAAATATATATATATATATATATATATATATATATATAAAATGTCCTGTACCACAACCTATCTAATTATATATCATATGAGATAGATAGATAGATAGATAGATAGATAGATAGATAGATAGATAGACAAGATAACTTAAGATAACATAAGGTAAATGATAGTTTTTATAGACACACAGACAGGTGGGTAGTTTTGTTTTTTTTTTTCAATTTTTTTAGATACATAGGTAGGTAGACAGAATGGTAGTTTTTGTTTTGTTTTTTGTTTTTGTAAACATAGATAGGAGATAGACGGATATATAAGAGATAGGAGGGTACAGAATATATGGGGTAATATGACCCCACGAATGTAGTGCTGAAGATGCACCTACTGGTGCGCAGTCTGGCTGAGTAGATGTTGTTGCCGGATCATCTTGTGCACCGTCATAAGATGATGAGCTGGAGAAATCCAGATTCTATATGAACCACTAAGAGTTCCTCGTGGTTGAGCATAGACGAAGTTCTGAGGTAGATGCTCCCTTCGCCTTCTAGCCGAGCTGGAACTAAATGCTGAATGCTAGCTCTGCAGAGTGGACAAGTGTTACTCTGTTGGAGCCATCTGGTGATACAGTCCGTATGGAACCAATGGGAGCAGTCTAAATGATATACCTGTTCACCCACTGTATAGTTCTCCAGACAAATGGGGCATGATGCTGGCTCCTCAATGTCCTGATGTAAAGTGGAGGGTAATGGCGTAATGGAGGATCCACGGTCACTGCTAGGAGCAGTGTCTTCAGGAGTGTCAGCTACTGTTGAATTGCTCCTATGCCGTGTTGTAATTGGGGAGCGACTCCGGTAGCTATGAGGTCTTCCTCTACTCCTGTCCTGAAGTCCTGGAGTCATGCGTCTCACCCGGCCAGATACTCGACTCCTCGTGCGGTGAGCAATTGGCGAATTATCCTGCGTTTGCTCAGCAGGCTGCATGCCACTTGACGTCAGATCGTCCCGGACGGTTCTGCCGGAACGGCGAGAAACATGCCGTCTCGGCATATTGTGGCTGGTGACCACAACTATGTGTGGCGTTAAGGACACTGGATTATCAAGTGTCAATATTTACAAACAAAACAAACAAGTAAAAAATCCAAAGTTTTGGATAAAATCCTGCTTTAGAGATGCATACAAGTTCACTTCTCCGTGGCAAGTGACATCCAACACAGAACTGGAACACTAGATCCTTCATACCTTGTGACATCATAATGGAATCCTGGATACCATCACCTGCTGACCATATATTGTGCCATCATCGGGCAATATATGATATATATACAGTTCACAGGGATGATTATGGTCTATCACCTGCTCCTCTTTGCCCTGTATTGTGTTATTAGGTGGGAATACTGCTCTATTTATTACTGCAGATACTTAGCTGGCAGCCATCTTTACTATTGCATCGTCTTCTCTTATGCCAACTGTCAGTATCACCTCTAATGTTTAATAGTAAACTTTAAAGGGCAACTAACAACAAAATCCCCACTGACAAAAAAGATATATTGTGTCTCATTTATCAAGAATAACAGGGAGACTGTCTTTCTTATCCATAGCACAGTAAAGGCGATATTACACAACCAGATCTCGGCCCACAGGAGTGCCTATCATGGAACATGTTGGCACTCATTTCCATTGGCTCAATCACACAGGCCGATGCAAACTAAATGGGGTTGGAGCAATTGTAAGAGACAGCCAATGTTGTCCTAAGCTTCATTTGTCTGTATAAACTGTTAATGTTGAATGTATTTCTGTGATTCTGTTCCTTTAAGACAGCAGCCATTGTAATTGTGACATGATGCTGGAGTGACTCCCCCCCCCCCTTTTATGTCAGCTTGCCTGTTCTGCAGACAGAATGTGAGCAGAGAAGCAGGAAGTGACGAGACAGAGAGCAGCAACCATCTTAGCAAGTGTTGTATTGAACTGGTGTGGAGATTTTTTCTGTACAGCTAAGCTGTATCTTGGTCCAGAGACAAACAGTGTAAAGAGACAACAGGACTAGTGAGTCCACGTGAAAGGAACTGTGCTCAGTGGCTGATCAGTGAGACTGACATTGTGACTGTGTATATGGATACCACAGATAGAGACTCGCAGTGCTGTTGATGTACTGGACAGCACCTGCTAAACCCCGGCTTACATCCCAGCGCAGTGTATGGATTCGGCAGGACTGTCAGTGTGCTGAGTGGAATCTGCTGTTGGATTACATTGCATTCATTGGGTTTCCCTGTTAAAGAGGACTTCATTTCTCCCAAGATCCTGATAACAGTGAGGAGAGGACGTTTCACTATAAAAGAAAGGAACGACTTTGGGCCCCACCGCGCGCTTCTACAGACTGTAAGCGGTCCACCTGGACCACTGGGGAAAAGGGGGTGCACCCAAATGTGATGTCAGGGTCAGTTAGGGATAGTTTTGAGTATATTGTTCATTCAGTGTCCATACTGCAGAATTGGACAGAGTAAAAGTAGAAACCATTGCAGAATTTGCCTTGAAATTGTTCATGCTATATTGTATATTTTGCTTGTCTTTATCCCTGTCATTTTACCTTCAAATAGCCTTTATTAACTTATAGTAAATATATATTCTTTTCTTGAACTACCGCGTGTGCGTTCATTTCTGGTTGCGGAGACCAAACCACCTGCCTTGCTCTCGGTTCACAAATTGGCGTAGTCGGCAGGATCCGCTTACCAGAATGGACGGTGACGCACCCGTTCGGGAGAATGGTGCTGGAGGAAGAATGCCAGCAGGGGCTATAATGAGTCAGTTAGCTAAATTTGATGGCAATAATATGTCAGTGAGTATGTGGGTGGAACAGATACGAATGATACAGCGAATGTACCAGACCGCACCAGAAGTACTAGTAGAGCTAGCAATATTGACATTACAAGGGGATGCTAAGACCACGGTGATATTGAGGCCATTTGAACAAAGGCAGACATTTGAGCAAGTAGTCCAGATTCTAGAAACCATTTATGGAGAAACTGCATTGCTGGGGTCTCTGCAGGCTCGGTTCTTCCAGAGGGTACAACAGGAGAATGAAAGCCTTCCCCAATATGCATATGCCCTACAAGAACTGCTCCGAGATATTCAAGTGAAGGAAAGAGGGGGCTCGCCAGCCTTCTGTAACCCTGATCGGACTCTCCGTGACCAGTTTGTCCTGGGGATACGTGACGGCAGTTTAACTGTGACTATGCAGGATTTTATACGACGAGAGACTGATGCTAAATTCCATGATGTACAGGTAGAGGCCATCTCCCGTGCCAATAGTATGTTCCCGAAGCCCCAGACCGCAGTTGGAGTTACTTTGTCACAGGGGGCTAGTTCTGGCTCAGAGACAGTAGAAAAGGGGACGGTTAAAGAAATTCTCACAGTAATGCAGAAACTGCAAGAGCAAATGGAACACTTGCACACCCGTTGTGATGAACATTCTATGAAAATTGCAGACTTCCAGAAAACTGGAGGTGAAAGGGTGAGCCGTCCATACCCAGAAAATCAGAATCACCCACCACCCCGCTGGAGGGATGAGGATAGGACCTACCGAAGGGGTCCAAATCAGTTAATGCAGTGCTCAGGAGAAATCGAAGGGGCTTACCGAAGGGGCCCAAACAGATGGCCAGAACGACGGGAGATACGCTGCTGGGAGTGTGGACGGATGGGCCACGTTGCTGCTAGATGTCCAGAGCAGCGACAAACTTATGAGAGACCGCCGTTAAACTGAAGTCCCCTGCTGCTGTAGGGCGTGTAGTAGGGGAGACTGACAAGGAGACTATGTGGGGAGAATGCCCTAATGATGACCTGATCGCTGCAAGTCCTGTTATACAGGTGGAAATGGAGGGTATTCCGGTTACCGGGATGATTGACACGGGTTCCCAAGTAACGACCTTGAGTAGAGACTGTTATGAACGGTACTTCCAGCAACATGTGAAATATGATCCCCATACATTCGTACGAGTGGTCGCAGCTAACCAGTTACCAGTTCCAGTCGTGGGAGTGGCCTGGATGAATGTCCGGGTATGTGGCCAAGATCTGGGTAGGAAAGGCATTGTGGTGGTACAGGAGTCACATGAAGTAAAGGTCCCTGTCATTTTGGGGATGAATGTGTTAAAAGAATTAGATCAGATCCTCTTTGAAAAGAAAGGTCACGGTTATTGGAAAGAAACCACCACCCATCGGCCTACTCAAACAGCTTTCCAGCGGCTGATCCGGACATGTGGCTTACAGAAAAGTTCGGATGCGCAGCGTCCTCTGGCTCGAATTTCAGTTCCTTTGCATACAAAAGTTACACTGCCACCCAGTCGGGAGACAATAGTGTCTATGCCCGTAGGCACCTGTCGGAAACTAGAGGGCATAGCTGTGTTGGTAGAACCACTGCAGGCAGCCGAAGGAGGTGTTGATCCGCTAGTGGCCCGTTCCTTGGCAATAGTTCGCAATGGAAGAGTACCACTTCGATGTGTAAACACTCAGGACCAGAGTGTGGACCTGACCCCAGGGAGGCAGCTGGCTAACATCTATGTGACTCCAGAGGAAGTAAGGAAAGTAACTCCAATGCAGCTGAAGCCGACTGAAAGGGATGAGTGGACCGTAACTGTGTCCATGGGAGAAGATGAGGAACCCACCTCTGAATGGAATGGCCGTGCAATTCGAGAACAGATGAAGATGGATGCAAGTTCATGTTCTCTGGAATGTGTGCAGAAGGTAGATGAACTGTTGTGGGAGAACCGAGCCGCCTTTTCACGGTATGCTGAAGATTTTGGATGTACCACAGGGATCTACCATGAGATTCCCACAGGAGACACCCCTCCAATTAGAGAGTGCTACCGACAAATTCCTCCACAGTTGTATCAGGAAGTAAAAGAA
>CAMRHE010001909.1:0-21159 GCA_947044405.1 Leptodactylus fallax | reverse complement strand
CCATGGCCTTCACAAAAAAGACCTTCCGGTGTATGACCCACTACGAAACCACTGTCAAAATTCTCTCTCCACTGGTACTACACTCCAGAACCACTCCACCGAATGCACCCGCAGACCCCGAACTCTTGTTGGAGGGGATGTGGGGGAGTAGGATTCTATTCCACCTACTGTGGACATGTCCGCGAGTGGTGTTGTACTGGCAAGACGTCTTTCAGGTGGATTTTTCTGGTGGGATCCAGTATAACCTCTTCACCAGCTTTAGCGCTGCTATTCTTTCCCCAGCTCTTCACAGAGTGATGATTGGCCATGTCTTATTATCTGCATCACTGGGCTCTTCTACGCACTGAAATCGGACACTATTCCGTCTAGAAAAGATCTGGTGGGCATGGTGGAACTGACTTACCAATACGAGTATATCTCTTATCCCATGGAGCTTTGGAGATACCCAATTCCGAAAAACTGGCTCCCATGGACACTAAATGCTAACAAAAACCTGCCGTAACCTGGATATGTCACATATGGAAGATCATACCTGATATTACTGTTACCTTTTGTTGTTTGATATATGCATGATTCTCGTTCTTTATTCCTGATACTTTCTAACTCTTATGAAATCTAGCCAGCTTTACTTCAAAGGTATTATGGTTTTATGACAAAATCTGGCCTGGGGGACATCTTACAGAGGAGAGTGAATGCTGAATTGCATCCAAAGAACACCATACCTACTGTGAAGCAAGGGGGTGGCAACATCATGCTTTGGGGCTGTTTCTCTGCAAAGGAACCAGGACGACTGATCCGTGTACATGAGAGAATGAATGGGGCCATGTATCGTGAAATTTTGAGTGCAAACCTCCTTCCATCAGCAAGGGCATTGAAGATGAAACGTGGCTGGGTCTTTCAGCATGACAGTGATCCCAAGCACACCGCCAGGGCAACGAAGTAGTGGCTTCGAAAGAAGCATTTCAAGGTCCTGGAGTGGCCTAGCCAGTCTCCAGATCTAAACCCCATAGAAAACCTTTGGAGGGAGTTGAAAGTCCATGTTGCCCAGCGACAGCCCCAAAACATCACTGCTCTAGAGGAGATCTGCATGGAGGAATGGGCCAACATACCAGCAACAGTGTGTGCCAACCTTGTGAAGACTTACAGAAAATGTTTGACCTCTGTCATTGCCAACAAAGGATATATAACAAAGTATTGAGATGAACGTTTGTTATTGACCAAATACTTACTTTCCACCATAATTTGCAAATAAATTCTTTAAAAATCAGACAATGTGATTTTCTGGATTTGTTTTCTCATTTTGTCTCTCATAGTTGAGGTCTACCTATGATGACAATTACAGGCCTCTCTCATCTTTTTAAGTGGTAGAACTTTCACAATTGGTGGCTGACTAAATACTTTTTTTCCCCACTGTATGCTATGATATTTAATGCTTTAGATGCACATGATTTAAAAACACACAATTACTGTGGACATACACAGATCACAGTGCAACACTAATACCAGATATAACATTGTAGTTGTAAAAAAAAAAAAAAACTATTCCGCAAAATCTTTTTTTGGTACTGAAAGGGTGATCTGACTGGTGTATGTGTAACACAGTTGACACTACAGTCACAACACAGTGCAGAGCTTCTCACCCCACTCCTGATCTGTCTAAATGTTTTAAAATCTAACTAAACCATGACCTCCTCTCCTATAATTGTGTAGTACAATTTGCAATATTAGTGTTTTTTTTCCACTATCAATGGATTAAAATTGCTGTAGATATGCTGAAACTTCTTTCTCCTACCCTGTTCTGTCACAAAATGGCTCTACTTCTTCCTTTGCAGTATCCTATGTGTGAATTTGACAGTATATGTTGACAGTATCTTTTAATTATCCTTGAATTTATTCAAGACTTGTGCAACTGAGATCAGGCCTTCTGTAGGACGGATTTTGTGAAGACATTTGTCAGGACTTTGGGCCTTTCAGTGCTTGGGAGACTGTCAATGTCGGAGTCCTCTGCCTTCTCACCGTCTCGCCCGGCACCATTTTGCATGCCATAACAGGGGAATGTGCCTAAAGAACTTCTGCATATCAGGTTGACCAATTCTGCAACCAGTGTGCCAACGGTTACCCACACCTTTCTTTACTAAGTTTGCCCATGTTAGCCAGAGGAAAATAGGTGGAAAGCAGTTGTTCAATCTTACTTTGATGAAGCTGCAGGCTCAAGCCTCCATTAAAATCGTCAGACTTAGCGCTGCCATGTATTGTCCTTTTTTCTGAGACATCATGGCCACTAGATTCCTGAACACCCTCAGAGTTTCCACCTCCAGATTTCCCTCTTAGCTACCCTACCAGAACGACTAGCAGTAGTAGTACCACCCTTGCCACTACTACTTCAACCACAATTCTGACTGTTCTCAACCAGCTCATCAAAAAGCAGACGAAGACTGCTCTGACTAGGAGAATAGATTGCTAAGCAGGTGCTACATCACTACCAAGGCTGCAATAATGTATATATGAGCAGCAGCAAAAAAAATTGCTTAAAGGGATTCTATCATTAAAAAATCGATTAACACATTCTGGTGTTAGAGTGCAGTGTTAGACTATATATTGGATGAATTACACCCATAAAATTGCTTAAAGGATTTTTTAAATATTTGCACAGACTGTAATACTGTACACACGTGGACAAAATTGTTGGTACCCCTCGTTTAATGAAAGAAAAACCCACAATGATCACAGAAATAACTTGAATCTGACAAAACTAATAATATATAAAACTACATGTTGACAAGCCACAAAGCTTCTGGGAGAATGTCCTATGGACAGATGAGAGAAAAATTGAAATTTTTGGCAAAGCACATCAGCTCTTTGTTCACAGACGGAAAAATTAAGCATATCTTGAAAAGAACACTGTCCCTACTGTGAAACATGGAGGAGGCTCTGTTATGTTCTGGGGCTGCTTTGCTGCATCTGGCACAGGGTGTCTTGAATCTGTGCAGGGTACAATGAAATCTCAAGACTATCAAGGGATTCTAGAGAGAAGTGTGCTGCCCAGTGTCAGAAAGCTTGGTCTTAGTCGCAGGTCATGGATCTTGCAACAGGATAATAACCCAAAACACTCAGCTAAAAACACCTAAGAATGGCTAAGAGGAAAAAATATTAACTTAAGGGTACCATCATTTCTGTCCAGGCCTGTTTCATGAGTTTTCTTTTTTAAAAAAATTCTGTTGAAGCATGGTTGAAAAGCAATGTCTTACTTTCATTTGTTCATTTTCATAGAATTTTTATATATTATTACTTTTGTCAGACTCAAGTTATTTCTGTGACCATTGTGGGTTTTTTCTTTCATTAAACGAGGGGTACCAACAATTTTGACCAAGTGTGTATATATTAGAGCAGCAAAAAAAACAAACAAAAAAACAAAAAGAAACGCTTAAGAAACAATTTTTTTTTTCAGAACATCGCAAGCTGTTAAACTGTATATTGGGTGAACAAAAATAAAACCTCTAACAATTTTTTTTAGGTTTGCAAAGGTGGAATCAGCGCTTTTCTGTTAAAAGTTTTCTGTATTTAATGAAAAAAAAATCCTTTTGCCCAAAAAACCCTTAACAATTTTTTTTTTTCACTAGCAGGAGCTGTAGGACTGTCAGTCAGGGTTGGACTGGCCCACCGGGGAAACGGTGAATTCCCCGGTGGACCCCGAGCCCCAACTATTAGTCCTCATTTTGCCAATGCAAAGGTTAGGGGGCCCGATTGGGACGGTCAGGGGCCTGATCCGGCCCCTGACCATCCCTATCCGGCCCCTGACCAATGCATTTGCATTGGCAAAATGAGGTTTCAGATCCCCCGGATCAGCAACCTTGGGGGCCCCAGGCTGCAGGCAACCTTGTAATGATTAAAGATGGCCTGCTGCTAGAGCTGCGCAGCTGCGGAAGCAGGGCCGCTTTAACCATAGGGCCAACGGTGCACTTGCACCGGGCCCTAGGGTAACGAGGGCCCCCTTTGGACAGCAGGACAGTCCTACATTTGCTGTCCCGCTGTCCAGGCCAGTGGGTTCAGGCTACCGCAACTCCTCAGTGTCCAGAGTTGCAGACAGTGATGAAGTAGGGAGCGGACGGCACCCTACCTCATCACCCCGGCTGCTTTCTTTGCTCCCGGTGTCGTCACTACATCGCGCCTGTTACTCCTTGAAGACTCCGGGACCAGAAAAAGGAGTGAACGGGGGAATGGGGAAAGGTGAGTGTTAAGGTTTGTTTTTTTATTTGATCTATACAGTGGGGGAGACAAAACTATAGAGGCAACCTATGGGGGACATGATACTGTGGGGGGGCAATCTGGGGGACCATGTCAGTCTGGGAGCACATGATACTGTGGGGGGCAACCTGAGGGGGGACATGTCAGTGTGGGAGGGACTAGAATTTGGGGGGGCAACCTGGCGGGGGACATGAATCTGTGGGGGGACATAATACCGTGGGGGCAACCTGGAGTGAGGACATACTGTGAGGGCAACCTTAGGGGGCCATGTCAGTGTGGGGGGACATGATACTGTGGGGGCAAAGCTGGGGTGAGGACATAATACTGTGGGGGCAACCTGGAGGGGGACATGAATCTGCGAGGGGCAACCTGGAGGGAGACATGATACTGTAGGGGCAAACTGGGGTGAGGACATGATACTGTGGGGGACAAGCTGAAGGGGGACATGAATCTGTGGGGAGCAAAATACAAAATACCCAGGCAAACAAAAAAACAACTTTTCCCCCCTATTTTTCCCCTAAATCTTTCAACTTCACTGACCACTCTGATAACCCCCAGTAGTTCCAGATGCTCTGCGTATGTTAAGAGTTGTAATCCCCCCAGCTAATTTCCCCTGTATTGTTATGCTGGTGCCTGCTCTAGGGCTCCAGCATAACAATACCTAAGTCGCAGAAACTCCAATACTGCTATAGGGGAGACCAGTGAAGGGGCCACTATATAGGTATACAGTGGCCCCTTCACTATTCTCCCCCATACAGTGGCCCCTTCACTGGTCCCCTATACTGTATGGGGACCATTGATTGGGCATTATATTGTGGGGGGGGCAGTGATGGAGGCCAATAGCCTGGGGGACATTAAAAAAGTTGTGCAGGGTAACGCAGGATAACATTTTTTTTATTAATTGCCCGGGGCAGGTGAAAAAAACAAAAAAATCCCCAAACTTTCTCTCCTGTTCCCAGTGTCCTGGGAGGACACCGGGGACAGGTGAGTATGTTTAGTATGTTTTTTTTTTGTTTTGTTTTTTTTGGGGGATGGGTTCACCTCCCTTGGACTAATTCTAAAAAAGAAAAAAATTATACTGGACAACCTCTTTAACCCTTTCCCGACATCCGCCCTAATAGTACGGCGGATACCGGGTGTTTAAATATGGCGGCCACTCGCGACCCAAGCAGCCGACATAGCCGCCGGGTTTCTGCCGTATTATACAGCAGACACCTGGCGCTAATGCCCGCAATCAGTGCCCGCAATGATCGTGGGCATTAACCCCTCTGGCGCCTTGGTCAAAGCTGATCGAGGTGCCATTTTACCCGGCGGCGCGCGGGCGCTGTCATTTTGCCGGGGATCGCCAGCACCCGGAGCAAGCTCCAGGGCCAGCATCCCATTACTATGACAACCGGGACTCTTGGGAAGGCTCCCAGGCCTGTCTTTCATTAACTACTCTATGTAGCCTGCAATAGAAGTGCCGTTTTTTGCAATGTATTGCAATGCATTGCATTATTGATCAGAACCCCTGGGTTTCAAGACCCCTAGGGGGTCTAATAAATGCAAAAAAAAAAAAAAAAAAAAATTAAAGTTCAAATCACCCCCCTTTTCCTAGAACACATATAAAAGTACTTAAATACTGTGAAACATATACACATTAGGTATCCCTGTGTCCAAAAATGCCCGGTCTACAAATCTATAAAAATATTTTTTCCGTACGGTAAACGCCGTAGCGAGAAAAAAAAATCAAAAGGGCCAAACCACCGTTTTTTTCACTGTTTTGCCTCTGATAAAAATTTGAATAAAAAGTGATCAAAGCAATAGTAATTCCCCAAAATGGTATAACTAAAAAGTACACCTGGTCCCGCAAAAAAAGACGCCCTATACATCCCCGTACACAGAAGTACAAAAAGTTACGGGTGTCAGAATATGGCGACTTTTAAAAAAATATATATTTTTGCACAGTTTTGGATTTTTGTTAAGGGGTTAAAATGTAAATAAAACCATATAAATTTGGTATCCCCGGAATCGTATCGAAACATCGAATACAGATGACATGTCAGTTTGGCTGTAGAGCAAACGCTGTAAAAATGAAGCCCGTAAGAAAGTCGCACAAATGCACTTTTTTTTTTCAAATCCACCCCATTCTGAATTTTTTTCCAGCTTCCCAGTACATTGTACAGAATAATAAATGGTAGCATCGTGAAAAAAAAATTTGTCCCGCAAACATTAACACCTCATATGGCTCTGAGAATGGAAAAATTAAAAAGTTATTGGGTTTTGGAAGGGGGAAGTCAAAAACAAAAATCGAAAAATGTCACCGGCGGGAAGGGGTTAAAGTGTGGCACATTAGGGGGATATATTAAAGGGGTTGTTCGGGCATAATTTGTTATGATTTATCCTCAGGATAGGCCATAGATACCTGATCTGTAGGGGGCTGACCCCGGACCGATTAGACGTACAGAGCCACCTCTGGCGCCCGTCCTGTACACAATACAGGGCCAGAAGCAGAAAGCTCTGTCCACTGTGTATTAGCTGGGCACCTTCACTGCATCTCAGTAGATATTGAAGTCAGTAGGAGATGAGCTGCAGTGAAGGTGCCGGGCGACTAAACAGTGGATGGAGCTTTCTGCTTCTGGGCCTGTGCTGTCTACAGAACAGTCATCGGAAGTGGCTCCATACAGCTGATGGGGCCGTGTGTCAGCCCCCTACCGATCAGGTATTTATGTCCTATCCTGAGCATAGACCATAAAAAGATTAACCCTGGACATCACACAGTTTAATGTCCCCCCCACAGGATGTTAGCCCCCATCACTGCTCCCAGAAAATATAATGTCTCAATCACTGTTCCCCATACAGTATGGGGGACCAGTGAAGAGGCCACTGTATGGGGAGGACCAGTGAAGTGGCCATAAAAAAATTTGGCCCAGACAACCCCCCCCCCCTAAAAGAGGTTGTCCCAGTGGCATAACTAAGTCTTGTGGGCCCCGGTGCAAACTTTTGTCTGGGGCCCCTTACCGCCTTCCTAGAGCAAATTCTTGATAGTGGTGGTTACCGGCACTGAAGCGATATCTCAGATACTTGAAAGGGGTACAGCTGTAACACCCACAACTGCAGTTATCAAGAATACGGTGAGTGAGCAGTGCAGCACCTGGCATGTAAACAATACTGGGAGAGTATTACATGCACTGCAGTGGACCCCACACAGTATTATGTGCTCCAGAGTGGTCCCCAAACAGTATTACCGTGCTCACAGTGGCCCCCAAATAGTAATATGTGCTCCATAGTGGCCCCCAAACAGTATTATGTGCTCCACAGTGGCCCCCAAACAGTATTACGTGCTCCATAGTGGCCCCCAAACAGTATTACGTGCTCCACGTGGTCCCCAAACAGTATTATGTGCACCACAGTGGCCCCCAAACAGTATTACGTGCTCACCAGTGGCCCCCACACAGTATTATATGCTCACAGTGGCCCCACACAGTATTATATGCTCCACAGTGACCCCCCACACAGGATTATATGCTCACAGTGGCCCCCACACAGTATTATGTGCTCACCAGTGGCCCCCACACAGTATTATGTACTCACAGTGCCCACCCTCCACAGAGCCTGAACACCCCATTACCCCCTCTTGCTCACACACAGCCTACACCCCCCATATACCCCTCTTCTTCACACACAGCCTACACCCTCATGTCCCCCTCTTTCTCACACACATCTGCACCCCCATTCCCCCCTCTTGCTCACACGCAGTCTGCACCCCCATTCACCCCTCTTGCTCACACGCAGCCTGCACTCCTATGTCCCCCTCTTACTCATACATGTTCTCTTCTCTCCTTCTACCATCAGTCTCTCCGCCCCCCAGCAGCTTCCTGTATAACACCACACTGTCCCGTACAATCCAGAATAGCTCCGTCCACACAAGAGTCTGATCACATGGTCATGTCGTCATGAAAGGTCCTTTACTCAAGATTGCATCATACAGATCTCGATTGACCAATGGTACTCCTCCTTCTGGTGGAGACCAAAAGAGAGGCACCGTGCACACCCACGGGTATTCACAGCAAAACAACTTTATTCCGTCATACAGCAACCATCACACGGTGCTAAAAACCGCATTTCGGGGTTATGTCCCCTTTATCAAGTGAAGTATGGTACAAGAGTGAAAACCTCTTCTAAAGAAAGAGTTTCACATCCACTCCTGGAATCTGTGTATGTGGTCCAGGAGTAGATGTGAAACTCTTTCTCCTGACCCAGTGAAATCACTGTGCTGTAATAGTACACTGCTAAGCATTAACTAACATGTAACTGTTGCATAATATTAGATTACTGAGAGGAAGGGGGTTTTAAGGGCCAAAAGCTGGCATCTACGATCATGGTCTACAAGTTCAGAACCCTTGCTGAGGAGTGTGGTTATGGGACCCTCTTACTTAGAGGTCCGGTCACAACAACTTCTGCAACTCCTATACAGGTACATCTCAATAAATTAGAATATTTTTGAAACGTTCATTCATTTCAGTAATACAATTCATAATCAGCGTCTTCCATGATTGTGTGTCCTACTGAACCAGACTGAGGGACCATTTAAGGCCTAGGGAAACCTTGGCAGGGGACACACTGAATTTACAATACTGAACTTTTTTTACAATATTCTAATTTTCTTAGATTTGGGTTTTCATTACCTGTAATCCATAATCAACATTTACAGAAATAAAACACTTGAAATAGAACACTGTGTGTAAAGAATCTAGAAATATAGGAGGTCACTTTTTTAATTTAATTACTGAAAGAAATAAACGTTTCAAAGATATTCTAATTTATTGAGATCCTCCTGTATATATGCCACTGATGGTACCTCCTACTAGAAATAATTCCCCTTTTGTGCCCCTCACAAGTTATAGTGCTTTATTTGCACCACACACATGTAACAGTGCCCCCACAATTAATAGTGCCTCCTTTGAAGCCCCACAAGTAATTATGTCCCCAAAAGATTTGTATCCACATTGTGCCTCCTTTGCACCTTACACAGATAAGTGGCCTCACAGTGCAGTAAAGTGTCACATTTTATTCTTGACTGTGAACGTCTATGCAGTTCACTTGTATACCCTGTCTGCACTCCAGTTCTTTCTTATGCATCATGACCATCATGTTTGACAGTGTATGCATCTTGATTTTTCCCTTCCCTGTCTCCTCCTGAGGCACCAGGGAGCAAAAGACAAGGAAGGAACAAGAATGTCAGTTAAAAGTGTTTTGTCAAGGATTAACTGCTAAATAAGGTTATAGGCTTAGTGTTACAGTGCCTTGCGAAAGTAATCGGCCCCTTGAACTTTTCAACCTTTTGCCACATTTCAGGCTTCAAACATAAGGATATAAAATTTAAATTTTTTGGTGAAGAATCAACAACAAGTGGGACACAATTGTGAAGTGGAACGGAATTTATTGGTTATTTTAAACTTTTGTAAAAAATAAAAAACTGAAAAGTGGGGCGTGCCAGGGTCGGACTGGCCCACTGGGGAACCGGTGAATCCACCGGTGGGCCCCGAGCCCCGACTATTAGTCCTCATGTCATGGGGGCCCGATCGGGATCCTGACCATCCCCGATCGGGCCCCTGACCAGTGGCGTTACGATCGCGGTCGCGCCCCCTGCGGCAGGGTACGGGGCCGCGGATAGCTGAAGATGACCTGGGCCCCGGACCACTATGATAGCGGTCGGGGAAAGCAGGTACAGGCACAAAATATGGAATAGGTGCTATTCCTGTCCGATTTTGAGGCCCTGCTTCCGCGGTTTCTATTCATTGAATGAAAGGGGCCGTAGAAGGCATGGCTGGTACACGGGCGGCACATGGGTGACATCCGCATGTCCCCTGTGTGCCGCCCGTGGCGTTCATTCACGGCAGCCGGTTAGCACATGGTCGTGTGCAACAGGCTTAACATCTCTGTGTATTTTTTAAAACTCTATTACTGCCTCAGTAATGGCCACTGTCTGATTGATAGCAGTCATTTATAAGGTGGAGCCAGGGGCGTAACTACCAGGGTAGCAGCGGTTACCTAGGTCAGCAGGTAACGGACCCTATTTACTTAACAATCCCGCTCCTGCCCACGGCCGCCTGCACTTCCCATTCTGCGGAGGTGGAGGTGGCTGTGAGCAGGAGCGGGGATCGGTAAGTGAGGCTGTGGGCCGCGAACCCCACAAATACTGCTATCGTTACACTCGGGGATCTTTTCAGACCCCCAAGTATAATGATCAGAGGGCCAGGGGAGGTGAGGGAGCATAAAAAACACTGTTACTTACCTCTCCTATGCTCCGCAGGCTTCGAGCCTGTTTGGTGACGTCACGTGGGCCAGGCCTGTGTCATTATGGCGTCGCGACGCAGACCCGGCTCACCCGAGATCTGGTCCAACATTGAAGTAGCGGGGAATGCGCCGGAGCCAGGGAGAGGTAGGTAACATTGTTTTTTTTGTTTGTATCCTCCCCTGGGTCTCCAATCATTATACTCTGGGGTCTTTTCAGACCCCAGAGTATAATAATTGTTCATGGGTGGTCCACAATGGGGCATGATACTGTGTGCAGGGGCCACTATGGGGCTTAATACTGTGTGGAGGGGCCATTATATGACATAATACTGTGTGGAGGGGCCACTATGGGGCATAATACTGTGCAGGGGCCACTATGGGGCACAATACTGTGTGCAGGGGCCACTATGGGACATAATACTGTGTGCAGGGGCCACTGTGCGGCATAATACTGTGTGGAGGGGCCACTATGGGGCATAATACTGTGTGCAGGGGCCACTACGGGGCATAATACTGTGTGCAGGGGCCACTACGGGGCATAATACTGTGTGCAGGGGTCACTATGGGACATAATAGTATGTGTAGGGGCCACTATGGCACATAATAGTGTGCGCAGGAATGTGGTTTGTGAGGGGGGAGGGGTCAGTTGGAGGGGGGAGGTCCAGGGGGGGGTTGGCAGCGTCGGTACAGTATGGGGGGGCCCATGTCAAATGTTCGCCTTGGGGCCCAGCCATTCCTAGTTACGCCACTGGGTGGGGCTTAGTGTTAGCTAACCCACTAACACAAACCCACCAATTGTTACCATAATACTCACTGCCACTACGGGGTGACAGGAACAGCTAAGTATCAATCAAAATTGTGGCAGGAATATCCTTTCTATTAAAACATAACTTTTATTTTCTGAGAAATTTAATATGAAACATATACAAAGAACATCCCAAATAGCAAAAGTATTATTCAGAGCAACTAGTCAGGAGCATAACACCAAAGCCAATATTTGTCATACTTAAACCTTAGAAAAATAAAAGTTACGTTTTTAATGGAAAAGGAGTTCCTGATAATATTTTGTTTAGCATGAACCTGGCAAGGATGCTATTTTGAGTAAAAATTGACATTAATCACGAAAGTCGTATTGAAGAACCAGGCATCGAACAATATCTGGCCATTTGAAGTGATGGTCGGGTATTGGTGGTGACACAGAACCAGCAAGAGATCCAGTAAGTTTCATTCTACATCATGGTATACTACAGGGGTCGGCAACCCCCGGCACGCGTGCCAAGAGTGGCACGTGAGGCTTATTTCCCTGGCACGGCAGCGGTGTGTTCACATATGTCCGGCACAGCTATCTGTTTCCCTCCAGTGTGGTGCACACAAGCTGGAGGGGAAACTGATGTAAGGACGGATCCCATAGTTTTCTATGGGATCGGTTCTGGCACAAGAGGTATCAGTTCTGGCGCCGGATCTGTGCCTCAGCCGGATGGAAAAACGTTACCTGCAGCGTTTTTCCATCCGGCTTCCTTAAAATTTCATTAGCGCCTGGTGAAGTTGGATGCGGCAGCCCCCGGCTTCTGCACAGTCTATGTACAGTAATGAAGGCGGTAATTGCCGGCTTCACTACTGTACCTGAGTGAATTGCTCAGGATTGGTTAAAGCTATAAAGAAACACTTGGATTCATTTTAAAGATGAGAATCTCCTCTTTAAAATGATACCAATATCTCCATGATCGTCCTTAAACATCCTGAGCGATTCGCTGGTGAAAGCGATGTTCTGCATTGAAATCCCAATGCAGATCTCAATTCCCGACATCGTTTTAACAGTGAATCGCTCTGAATATGTAAGGTCAATCATGGAGCTCTTCATATCTTTTTAAAGATGAGATTCTCATTTTAAAATGAATCCAGTTGCATCTTTGTGGCCCTAAAAGATCCTTAGAAATGGGGCTCTAAAAGTGTCTCCCCCCCTCCTGTGTCAGGCAGCATCTTAGAGCTAAGGAAGGAGGGGGGAGGAGGAGCTGCAGAGACAATGTTAACTCATCATTGTCTGTGCATAAGCTGCAGATGACCACGGGGGGGGGGGGGGTAGCAGGGACTTCCATCCTTATCCCCTCTCCTATCAATCAGAGAGCATACTGTACTTTTGCTCTCTGATAGTCACATAGAGGGATAATGTAATACCCCTCTGAGCCTAATCACATAACCAGGAAGTTATTGGCGCTGTGACCCAGACATTTAGCATTGTACAGGTCGCAGTGCCAGAAGTGTCGCACCAAACACTTACACAACCACATACACAAAGTCACCAATAAAGTTTACATTTTTTCACTGTCTCTGTCCTGTCCATACCTGATCTTTATAGAGTAAAATACGCCACCCGCCTCTCTAGTGATATCTGCTACACGCTAAAATAATAGTAATAGCAATTATCACTAGTATTATCACCATAATACCGTGTGCAGGGGCCGCTATGTGACATAATACCATGTGCAGGGGTCGTCAGACTTACAATTATTGACCGACACTCCGAGTACCTCAACTTTGATTTTTTTAATCGAAATCGGCACGCCGGACAAAAAAGGTTGCCTACCCCTGGTATATTATATGGATCACATACTTCTATGTCTAAATGTATCGAATGCCTACAGAATAATGCTAACTTCCAGTGATTTAAACATACAGAGAGATTAGGAAGGGTCATATTAAGTGCATAAACAATAGTTAATTCAATAGCAAAGAGAAAACCATAAATATATTAGAAGTTTATATGTTGTAATGGAATACAGATTAGCTCCAGTGCCTCCAAAATTACATTAAATCTGTATGCCAGATATAAAAAGCCGTTACAATAATATTTATTTGACATATGTTTAAATAAAAGCAAAGTAGCATAATGACAAAAAAGCTCATCTAAAATTGAAATATGCTTAGTGTACTTGCAAAATACATGTAAAGACGATAGATGTGTAATGTCCCAGTACGGCCATTAATTGTCTGATTTTTGGGCCCTCGTGTGCCCTGGGCCAATGCGATGCATTAGGACATTATGTAGTGTTCACCCCTCCATAACATTGTGCAAAGGCTTCATAATCTCTTTGTGAAAATGCATATTCATGTTTACATCTGGTTCCTGATATACTGTCATTTATTAATACTGTCTTTCTATGCATATTCCTGTGTGCTATTTCTCTAACTGTAATGTCACAAGCCTAGGTCTGGTCACATGATGCTGCCCAGGGAAGCCCAGCCCACAGCATCTCAGTGATGCCTCCAGAAAGTTCCATGAGAACTGCTGAGTTTCCACTCCTCCCTCTAGAGGGAGGGGCTGGATCTTGCCTCTGGGGAGTCTAGAGCTGTCCTCAGACAGGATAACATCTACCTTACAAAGCTCTCCCCCTCTGGGATTGAGCTCCAAGCTACTACTACTCCTAAACTTCATTCCAGACTACATACATCTGCAAAACTGCATTTCTTCACAAGTTGACAAGATCCCTAGTAGTACCGGCTGAGGGATTTGAGATTGTCGCATCCAAAGGTCAAGCCTGGCCAAAGAGCTAACCTCTGATCCTGCGGGCGGCATTGCTGGAGCGCTACTTTAAAAGGGACTTGTTCACGCCATCTTTCTCTATCCCCCAGTCCATGCGGAGGAAGTACCCTTGTTCTGATAAATGTTGCAATAGCCAGTGGGGAGAACATTGTCATTCGGCCCCATTGCCAGCTCCAGGCCTTTAATGGTTCCGCCAGCCTGGGCACCTCAAAAGGACTACAACCACCAAGAGTGAGTAGAACCTTCTTTTTCCACGGTGAGCCAAGCCGTGAAGACTTATCCGTAGTAACCGACCTTGGACTGTATATTGCTTACACTGCTGTTGCCCGTAGCAACCAACCCCCAAAATCTGCTATTTGCAGAAGATATCTAAGAAAGTGTGGCTAGACCAAGCTTGTGACTATCTCTTGCTGTGCTTTGATTTTGACTGCATCACCAAAGTGATATACTGCAGGTGCCTTTACTTGAAAGTCTGGAGAACTGTTTATTTGCACTACTGTTTCAGTAAAGATTTATTTCCTGGTTTCACCTCAACTTTGTGTCAGAAGTCATTAGCCTGCACACTGCACAAGGGTACTCCAGAAGAATTAAGATATGTGAGGTACTAGGAATACCAGGGCTGCTTCCCCTCTGCCACGTGACACCGTTCCAGCTAGCCCGTTTACCCCTTGTTACCACAGATGCACTAAGTAGAAAACTATTATGATAAATATACATAAGTGAATATTTTTGAAGTGGGTGATGTAATGGCTATGAATAACCTACATTGTTGCTTCACAGAGCTAGGTTTCTGTATTTGATCATATACCTTCTGGTAATTGGGTATTAATAAGGGCAGGGACTGATGTGAGTGATCATACAGTAAACAGTATGTTGCTAAGTTACTGTATAAATGTTCAAAACAAACATTACACATTAGATATCCACACATCAATATAATTGACTCAATATCACCCATTCCATTATCAAATGTGGAGAGAAAACTTAAAAAAAAAGAGTTAAAGTACAGGGTTATGTGAAGAAAGAGACAATAGGGTGACTATGTTAAAAGGAAGTGAGCTGATGTAGTTAGCACTGAAGTAAGCACTTGGCTATCTCTGGTGGTCCCTCTAAGCAACCTGCAATAGAAGTACAGTTATTTTGCAATGCATGAGCATTGTAATGCATTGCATTAATGATCAGTACCCCCTGGGGTTCAAGACCCCTAAGGGGTCTAATAAGTGCATTAAAAAAAATAAAAAAATAATAAAAATTCAAATCACCCCACCTTTCCCTAGAACACATATAAAAGTACGTCAATACTGTGAAACACACACACATTTAGGTATCTCTGTATCTGAAAGCGCCCGATCTACAAACCTATAAAAATATTTTTCCCATACAGTGAACATCATAGTGGGAAAAAATCAAAAGTGCCGAACCGCCGTTTTTTTTTTGCTGTTTTGCCTCTGATAAAAATTTGAAAAAAAAAAGCGATCAAAGCAATAGATATTCCCCAAAATGGTATCACTAAAAAGTACACCTGGCCCCGCAAAAAAGATGCCCTATGCATCTCCGTACACAGAAGTATAAAAAAGTTATGGGTGTCAGAATATGGCGACTTTTAGAATTTTTATTTTTTTTGCAAAGTTTTCTATTTTTGTTAAAGGGTTAAAATGTAAACAAAAGTGGGGGGCGTGGCTAGCCAAAGCGGAGATAGGACGCACACTTTACAACTCCTACTAGACTCTACTGTAATCCGGTTATTATCGCTGTCATCCTGTAAGATCTCGACTTTAAAACACCCAAGGGCTATCCCCCTGGCCCTAGTCAGTAATTCCTGGGTGTTACAGCTATAATTACAACACTTTTATTAGTGTCTTGAAGTTGAGGCCTACCTGCACCTCTCCTCCTAATCGCCATCTTCTCTGCATCCAAGTCGCCCTGCTGGTCGTTTCATCCACGGAGGTTCCTCGCAAGCCCATTTATCTCCACAGCCGCTGTCTGCGCTGTTTCGTTCGTGGGCTCGGAGGACAGCAGCGGCGGCAGCCCCCGGGCGGCGCCGGAGGACGCGCAGGGCAGCGGAGCGGCGGTTCGCCTAAAGCGTCAGTCGGGCCGCGGGAGGCCTTCTCCCGGAGACGATACTGGGCTTGCAGCCAGCGGAGGTAACCCGCAACATACGGAGGCGCCGCAGATTCCGGATCTCTGGACCGGATCACAGGTAGGGGACACCCTGCTGATAACGCGGGACAGGAGAGCGCTGTGACCATCCACGGGCACCAGGGGGATTCACTGCTTGCCATACCACACAACAGCAGAGGGCCTGGGGAGTGTCCTTGCCCGGGGAGCAGTTTCCACTCACAGCATACGGGCCTTACCCGTCTGGACATATTGGCTCCAAATCAGAAAGGCCCGTGCCCTGAACAGACCTCTACTTCCCCTCCCCAACCTGCATTAGCCTAGGCCCTGAGCGGACCCTCACCAACGCTCCTACCCTGCAAGACATCAACCTTGTGCAGGTCTGTACCCCTAAATTCAGCTCCGAGACCTTCTACTAGCCTCCGTATACAGATTTCTAGTTCGATTATTGCCGAGCTGCAGTTCATACTCTCTCCATAGAATTCTCATTGGCGCCTCTCCCTTTAGGCAATGGCGGTCTAATTGTGGGGAATTAGTGCACCTTCTAGCAACCCTTAACGACTGATAGCATGTTTTGGAATATCCTCCCTTTGAACGAACAGCTTTGGATACATATCCCAGGCGCCATGGTGAAAGGAAGGAAGTCTGTCAAGAAACCGGACAATAGTCTAATTATTTTGAATGGGACCGTGGCGCAGAGGGAGAACCGGGATCACCACTATGTGACCACTCAGGGCCCATATCCTCAGTGCCTACGAATGCCACGAAAGTCCCAGCGACATACATAGAGGAAGCAGATCTTAATCACCCTGAAGACTCAGCAGCTCTTCATCGCCCTTCAGATTCTGATGAAATCCAATCAGCAATACACCAAATCCGCTCTCCCTCAGCTCACTCAGCTCAGGAACAGAATTATCTCCTACGACTCCCACTATCTCCGAGCACTAGCCCAATCAAACAGAAACCTCACCTGGAACTCTCCGGAGACTTAGATTTCTCAGGGGACCAACCATCGTCTGAGGCTCCTTCGCCCATCCCATCGACTGGCCTTGACAGCTTCCCAACCACGAGCAGCCCAGCCTCCGAACACACTCTGAGAGACATGCTCCTGGCCCTCCATAGCTCCCTTCAAGCGGATTTTTCACAACTGCTCCAGCCGCTTCAGTCCTCGGTCAATGCACTCGATGGCCGCGGAACCCACATTGAAACTAAAATGGATGAATTGGCTACGTCACACAACAAAATCGTGGATGCACATAATGACTTGGAGGAAGACGTCAAGAACCTCAAAGCAAAAATGGCCGATATGGAAGACCGTTCCCGCAGGAACAACATCAAATTCAGAGGCATCTCAGAACAAGTCCAGACGGCTGATCTGCTTCCGTACTTACAGGAATATGTTAGATTATTATTGCCCGACTCTCCAACCATAGATATCATCATCGACAGAGCGCACAGACTTCCTCGCCCTAGACATCTGGGAAACGAGGTCCCTAGAGACGTACTGGCAAGATTTCACTTCTTCCATGTCAAAGAAAAGTTACTAGACGCTGCTCGTAAGCGGAAGTCTTGGCCTCCCAAGTTCCAGGAGGTGCAGCTCTACACGGACCTCTCAGCTACGACCCTCCGCCTCCGCAGAGAACTACTCCCGGTTACTACAACGCTCTGTAAAAACAGAATCCTATATAGATGGGGGTTTCTGGTGAAATTGATCATCAGTAAAGACGGGAACACCTTCACCATCCATAATTTGAATCAGGGTAAAGCGTTGCTGTCGACCTGGAGGATTCCAATATCTCTCCCTCAAGATGCGGCGAACCCCTCTCCTTCCTCAAATGCGGGGCGCAGTTCTCCCACAAGCTGCAAATGATATTCCAAGTTGGCTACACCTCTTGTATTTTGGTGCATAACCCCATTCTTGTAGCTTAACCGGCTAGCCTCTAACAAGATACCCCCAAACATACAGTCGACCTGTATTTGTCTTTGAACCGTTTGTTCATTTGTTTTAGTTTAAGTGGTCTTCTCACTTGTGACACTACATATACCTTTCTTGAGGTTTCAACATACTCTCGTGATTCTTCCTCGAAAGGGACACCATGGTGATCAAATTGGTCTCTCTCAACGTCCGCGGCCTAAACAGCCCACAGAAGCGTTCGTACATCTGGAAGGAAGCTCTTTCACTCTCCGCAGATGTGTTGTGTGCACAAGAAACCCACCTTCTACAAAAAGACGCCTTCAGGCTGAAACACCCCTCCTTCCCGGTAATCTACCATGCACACCACAGATCAAAGAACCGTGGAGTCTTTATCGCCTTCAGAAACTCAGTGGCTTTTTCCTTGACGACACAAAGAGCGGATCCTCAAGGCAGATTCCTCATTGTTGTCTGCCTTCTAAACAACACCCCCTATACCATAGTCAACCTCTACGCTCCACACAGAAAGACCCTGGCGTTTCTGCATAGAGTCCCAAGACAACTACGAGACATTCAAAAAGGAGGATTAATAATTTGCGGAGATTTTAACAACATAATGGACCCCTCTTTGGACTCGACTAACGCAAATAGGGATAACGCCTCCTGCCTACATCAGTTTCCGTGCACAGAGAACCTCCACGACATATGGCGTGCACATCATGCGGGTGAGAGGGACTATACATACTTCTCAGCAGTTCATGGCTCTTATTCTCACATCGACATGTTCCTGGTAGACCTCCATACCCTTATGAGTTCCCAAGACTCCACAATTGAATCAATCACATGGTCTGATCACGCAGCTATCACTCTCTCTATAGAAGAAAAAACTCCACCCTCCGCTACTAGACTTTGGAGAAATAATACATACCTCATGAGTCATCCTCATTACAGTGCGATAATAGAAAAAGACCTACAAGATTATTTCCAGACCAACGCCATATCCGCAGATGACCCCTAAACTCTCTGGAACGCCCATAAAGCGTACATCCGTGGCACTCTTATTAAAATCGCGCACAGAAACAAAAAAGAAAGACAGGAAACAATCCAGGAAGCAATGTCTACCCTTCGTACTTTGGACTCCGCGAACAAACTCAATCCTAACTCGACTACTTCGGAACAGCTCAATCAAGCCAGACAAAAACTACGTCTCCTTCTTCTACAGGACTACGAAAAAGCTCTAAAAAAAATCTAAAGCTCGTTTTTACTCCCAAAGCAACAAAGCCGGCAGATTATTAGCTAGACAACTACGAGCAAAAGCAGTTAAATCAAAGATCCCATACATTAAACATCCTACAACCGGAGTGCACTTGACAGATCCGAGAGACATCGCTAACTCCTTTAAAAATTACTATGCACAACTATATAATCTGCAAGAGCATACACCTCTTCCAACGGACCACCATAGCCTGGTGTCTGGTTTCTTAAATAACCTCAAGTTACCAGGCCTGTCAGATGAGCAACTCTCGACCCTAAACTCTCCTATCACGCTCCCAGAACTGTTAAAAATTATCAAGTCCTTACCTAAGGGCAAATCTCCGGGGCCAGATGGTTTCTTCAACGAATACTTAATCTACTATCAGCAAACTCTTGCTCCATCTCTCCTGAACTTTTTCAACCACGCTATGTCAGGTACACCACTTCCACGTGAATCCCTGGCCGCATTGATCGTCACCCTTCCTAAACCCGGCAAAACAGCGGATGTCCCACAAAATTTCAGACCAATCTCGCTACTAAATTCTGACATAAAGCTCTATGCGAAACTCCTGGCAGCTCGACTGGCTCCCATTCTCCCAGACTTAGTTGGCACAGATCAAGTGGGCTTCGTAAAAGGCCGCCAAGCTCCAGATAACACCAGGCGTGTTCTCCATCTAGTGGATTTGGTGGAACGTAAGAAGATTCCATCCCTCATGGTCGCCTTGGATGTTGAGAAGGCGTTTGACCGGATTAATTGGTCATTCGCCTTTTCCGTCCTGCAGAGACTACGATTCTCCGGCCCGATTCTCACTGCTATCTCAAACTTGTATTCCTCTCCATCAGCCAAGGTGTTCACCAATAGCACATTGTCGGATAGCTTTAACATCAGGAATGGAACAAGGCAAGGATGCCCTCTCTCTCCATTGATTTTTATACTTACCATTGAACCATTATCACAGTCCCTGCGGCAAAATGTAAGAGTCCAGGGAGTAAAACTACTGGGTTCCTCCCATCTCATCTCTCTCTACGCGGACGATATTATATTGTCCCTAACTCTTCCAGAAACCTCTCTGCCAGCGGCTATCGAAACCCTCAGAGAATACGGGGCTCTTTATTTTTATAAAATCAATGAAACTAAAACACAAATTCTCCCCTTGAACGTTCCCATACCACTTCTAGAACATCTCAAGGAGAGGTTTCCATATGACTGGAGATCGACACAGCTGGACTATCTGGGAATAAAGATCACTTCTTCTATTGCACAAGTTTCCAAAGCCAACTATATGCCTCGACTGCCAGGGCTAGAGAAAGAATTCCAAAGTTACTCGAAACTCACCTTGTCATGGCTAGGTAGGATCTCCGCATTTCAAATGACGCTACTTCCAAAAATACTATACATATTCCGAACCATCCCTGTAACACCTCCTCCCACATTCCTCCAACAGATCAACGCCATGCTCAACAAATTTATCTGGAACTCCAAGAAGCCAAGACTACCATCTTCTATTCAACACAGAAAACTGGGGGATGGGAGGGTTGGGAGTACCGAATATTTATGATTACTATATGGCCTCTCACCTTTCAACACTAAAAGACTGGTGGCACAACAACGCCCACAAATCTTGGATATCTATTGGATATCATTGGATCTTGGAGTCCCATATGATACCACACCACAACCTCAAATCCTGGCTCTTTTATTCCCTCTGGACTGATGTGGTACCTACTCTCAAGTCTCCAATTCTACAACACCTTATAAATAGCTGGCGGCATATTCATCATTCTACAGGCAAGAAACAAACACTAAACA
>CAMRHE010001908.1:0-21188 GCA_947044405.1 Leptodactylus fallax | reverse complement strand
GAATATAACTACTAGAATACTGCCCCTATGTACAAGAATATAACTACTAGAATACTGCCCCTATGTACAAGAATATAACTACTAGAATACTGCTCCTATGTACAAGAATATAACTACTATAATACTGCCTCCTATGTACAAGAATATAACTACTATAATACTGCTCCTATGTACAAGAATATAACTACTATAATACTGCTCCTATGTACAAGACTATAACTACTATAATACTGCTCCTATGTACAAGAATATAACTACTAGAATACTGCTCCTATGTACAAGAATATAACTACTAGAATACTGCCCCTATGTACAAGAATATAACTACTATAATACTGCTCCTATGTACAAGAATATAACTACTATAATACTTCTCCTATGTACAAGAATATAACTACTATAATACTGCTCCTTTGTACAAGAATATAACTACTATAATACTGCCCCTATGTATAAGAATATAACTACTATAATACTACTATGTACAAGAATATAACTACTATAATACTGCCCCCTATGTACAAGAATATAACTACTATAATACTGCTCCTATGTACAAGAATATAACTACTATAATACTGCTCCTATGTACAAGAATATAACTACTATAATACTGCTCCTATGTACAAGAATATAACTACTATAATACTGCTCCTATGTACAAGAATAAAACTACTATAATACTGCTCCTTTGTACAAGAATATAACTACTATAATACTGCTCCTATGTACAAGAATATAACTACTATAATACTGCTCCTATGTACAAGAATATAACTACTATAATACTGCTCCTATGTACAAGAATATAACTACTATAATACTGCTCCTATGTACAAGAATATAACTACTATAATACTGCTCCTATGTACAAGAATATAACTACTATAATACTGCCCCTATGTACAAGAATATAACTACTAGAATACTGCCCCTATGTACAAGAATATAACTACTAGAATACTGCTCCTATGTACAAGAATATAACTACTATAATACTGCCTCCTATGTACAAGAATATAACTACTATAATACTGCTCCTATGTACAAGAATATAACTACTATAATACTGCTCCTATGTACAAGACTATAACTACTATAATACTGCTCCTATGTACAAGAATATAACTACTAGAATACTGCTCCTATGTACAAGAATATAACTACTAGAATACTGCCCCTATGTACAAGAATATAACTACTATAATACTGCTCCTATGTACAAGAATATAACTACTATAATACTTCTCCTATGTACAAGAATATAACTACTATAATACTGCTCCTATGTACAAGAATATAACTACTATAATACTGCCCCTATGTACAAGAATATAACTACTAGAATACTGCTCCTATGTACAAGAATATAACTACTATAATACTGCTCCTATGTACAAGAATATAACTACTATAATACTGCTCCTATGTACAAGAATATAACTACTATAATACTGCTCCTATGTACAAGAATATAACTACTATAATACTGCCCCTATGTACAAGAATATAACTACTATAATACTGCCCCGCTATGTACAAGAATATAACTACTAGAATACTGCTCCTATGTACAAGAATATAACTACTATAATACTGCCCCTATGTACAAGAATATAACTACTATAATACTGCCCCTATGTACAAGAATATAACTACTATAGTACTGCTCCTATGTACAAGAATATAACTACTATAATACTGCTCCTATGTACAAGAATATAACTACTATAATACTACCTCCTATGTACAAGAATATAACTACTATAATACTACCTCCTATGTACAAGAATATAACTACTATAGTACTACTCCTATGTACAAGAATATAACTACTATAATACTGCTCCTATGTACAAGAATATAACTACTATAATACAGCTCCTATGTACAAGAATATAACTGCTATAATACTGATCCTATGTACAAGAATATAACTCCTATAATACTGCTCCTTTGCTGCCCCTTCCTGTGCACTGTATAAATACCCTTGTATAATACATATTAGCACTGCAGTTATCTAATAGAATACACATAATAGACCAGTGACACTGTATCTGATGTTCGCTTTGCCTGGCAGTGAGGTTCGCCTTTCAGCACTTTCAGGACATCTCCCAAATAAAATAAGTTGGTCTGACCATGATAACTTCTTCAGACACTTGTATAAACAAAGAGCAGACAAATAAACAAGCTGATCGGAGTTAATTGTACTCTCCATAGTCCTGAGCGTACCTGGCCCAGTGCGGAGTAACATGGGATACAATACACCGCACTCTGTGGACTGATACCAAACATTCTTCTCATGACGAGACCAGACATGACCCGAAGTGTTTTTAGAAAACTTCTAGATATTTTCTCCTAGGTCTCAGTGAAGTCAGTGTCTGAGATTTTGGGAATATTTCATGCACCAGTAGATAAAAATACTGTGACTCTTGGAATGAGTCGGTGGCAGCGGATGCTTCTCGTGACTTTGCTTATATTAACAGGAGCTGACAGGTGTTTACAGCACAGATACTTCTGACTATAAGATTACAAAATACATTATTTTCTGGCACTTAAAATGGTTGTCTGGGGATTTTTACTTTACTTACATGTGCTGTTTTATTTTTTATGCTGGACCTGGGGATTCCAGGCTGGTTCTGACCACAGGTCACATGATCAGAACCAGTTGTTCCGCCTCCTCCCATTTTCACACGTAGTCACCTGTACTGTGGGGCTGACTTTACTATAATAAAGCACTAGTAACTAAGTATGATACAGGAGAGGAAGGAGGATCTGGGTTTGGGACCTGGGGTCAGCACCAGCTTGGAATTCCCCAGGTCCTGGAAAATCCCTTTAAGAGGCTTGCCTGGGATTAAGGGCCATGCTTGGTTGGCCAATATTTTCCGCAACACCATACACACGATCACTCATAATAGACCACCTATGTTTGATTTGTGGGGGGCCCAACCCAGTACCCACACAGAACAGTGAGTAGAACAAAGGGGTAATAGTACTCACTGAGATACCCTAGGCTCTTCAAGCCAATAACATCACGTGTCTGTACCTGGTACTGCAGCTCAGTCCTTTCAAGTGAATAGGTCTGAGCATGGTTGAAATACAGTACCAGGCATAGCCACATGATGTCATTGTGCAGGCTTTTGCAGTGAAGAATGAATGGCGCTCCTGGTAGTGGGACCCCCCTGATCATACATTATGGGCCTACCCTAAGGATAGGCTATCAATGGATATCCTGGAAGATCCCTTTAAATAAAGCCAAACTTCCTGGGAATACCAAATTCTGTTGGAGCGTACGCCATAATTGTACAGTAATGGAATGGTTTAAAATGTTTACATTTAAAGTGTAGTAAAATGTAGTTACAAGGTTTATACAGCAGAGACCTTAAATCTTTTACACTGATCCTTTGTCCATAACAGATCCTTTACACTACAAGAGTTACTACCGCTGCATGTTACTGGGCTGTTCAGCAGAAGTTGTAAAAATGACATCACTTCTGACCTCACTTCCTGCTCTGCAGCTCAGTAGACATACACCACAAATGTCCCAGATTCAGCGGGACAGTCCCGGATTCCAGGTCCTGTTCCGCTGTCCTGGTCAGTGGGAGATTTGTCCCAACTACAACTCATCTGCGTCTGGAGGATGCAGATTAGTTGAATACAATGGTGAAGCAGGAGCCATCCCATTCAGCCCCTGTATGCTCTGGGAGTAGTAGGTGTGATGTGATGACATCACTCACATCGCGCCTGCAGCTCCTTGAAGCCTCCAGGAGCAGAACAGCAGGGGAGCGAAGAGAGGTGAGTATCAGTGTTTTTTAAAATTTGTTTATGTTTGTACCAGGATAGAGACATAATATTTTTTTGGGGGGCGGGGGGGGGGCAGCTGGTGGGTGTACATTAAACTGGGGGCAACTGGAGGGGGGACATGAAACTGTGAGCAGATGGAGGGGGATATTAAACTGAGAGCAGATGTTGGATTACATTAAACTGAGGGCAACTGGAGGGGGACATTAAATTGTGGGGGCAGATATTGGAGGACCTTAAACTCTTTTGTTGGACCTCATATAGTATACTGTCCCCATTACAGACCCCCATACAGTAAGGACCCTTGTTATAGGCCTCAATAAAGTAAGGACCCATGTTATAGGCCTCGATACAGTAAGGGACCTTGTTACAGGCCTTAATACAGTAAGGGTCCTTGTTATAGGCCTTAATATAGTAAGTACCCTTGTTATAGGCCTTAATACAGTAAGGACCCATGTTATATGCCTCGATACAGTAAGGGACCTTGTTATAGCCCTCAATATAGTAAGGGCCCATGTTACAAGGCCTCATACAGTAATCGGTCCCATTGTAGACCCCCACACAATATAGTGCTCCCCAATACAGGCCCCCAAAGAAGTTCTTTAGGTTGCTACCTTCTGAATTACATCAGCAGGTAATGGAACGATTTTCACTTACCTATCCCCACTCCTCTCCACGGCCTTCTCTGCTTATGCCTACAGGGGGCACTGCATATTATGTCCAGACATTAAAGAGCATCAGGATGCGATGTCTGAGATGTAATATGCGGAGTCCCCCTGGAGGCCTGAGCAGATGCGGATGAGGACAGGAGCAGGATAGGTAGTTGAAAATCGGCCATTACCTGCTGGAGTAATCCAGCGACTAATAGTCCATTAAAAAAAAAATGCAGCGGGTGCCCCTAAGGTCTAAGGCTCCATAGCAGCCACTACAACTGCTATAGCGTTAGTGGCGCCCCTGGTTACTACCACAAGAGTGTTCTCATTTACTGACAACAAGTGGAGATCTTAAATATGGTGAAGAACTGAAACATAAGTTATATTAGAAAGTTGTAGAACTTTCTGTTTATACAGCGTTAAGTTTTATTTCAATAAAGCAGAACGTGCAACATTTATGACGTTATGGGACTGAACACACTCTCCGCTCCAGACAGCATTTCATCCTATGAAGCACTTGGCACATGGGCCGTGCAGTACGTGCCTGCCTCCTATCAGTTACATCGCCTCCCATAAGCTTCTAGCCAGTACAAGCTGCTTAGCAATGAAGTTGACACAGAGTTCCCGGCAATGGAGTTAATAGGTTCATAACAAAATAAAACAATTATGTCCGGGCACTGAGACATCGGTCAGAGGCCACATCTGATGGGAGCTCGCACTTTGGTCACATAAAATGTGTCGTGTTCCCAGAAGGTTGTGACTTGTTCTCTTCACAGCTTTGGATTTTTCTTCTGCACGTTATAAAGATAAGATACATACTGGATAAGAGCTGATAACAGAGAGCGAAAGTGTAAAGTTTGTTCACACGGGCAAGGCGCTTGGAAAAGTCTGACAAGTTTTTTGGCTGCGGAATTTTTTGGTCACTATCTCACATTGAAAACAATAGGTTGGGTTAAGTTTTTCCAGCAGATTCTGCCGCAGATTTCACATGGGAATCATCATCAAAAAAGAATCTGTGTGACTAGACATGCACAGACATCAGAAGGTAATTTTTATACCAGTTGAATATGAGGCAATTTGCAAAATGTCTTGGTTAAAAATTTCCTATAGAGTTTTGAGTTGCCTTTCGCCCTCTACAAAGCATCTACACACCTTAACTGGTGCTCTCCTCAAGGAGAGATGTCTCTGTCCATAACCCACTCATTGCCTCCCACAAAGCCAGCCAGTTCACTTTGCTCTGCACTGATGAGGGACAAAAATCCTGAAACGGCGCTGTATGCAAATAAGTGATACTGGCTTGGCTAAAATCCCTTTTGCTGTCTCAAGACTCGGTGAGTCAAAAGCAAACTGAGGATCTGTTACAACCAACAGAGGGTGCATGAGCTCCCCAGCTCCTTTCCCATAATGCCTTGTGATATGTAGATGCTTAGTAGAGGGCGAAAGGCAACTCAAAACTCTACACACCTTAACTGGTGCTCTCCTCAAGGAGAGATGTCTCTGTCCATAATGAGACTTCTGCACCTCTCAGCAGGTATTTTGGCCACTCCTCATGAGCAAACTGCTCCAGTTGTCTCGGGTGTGAAGGGTGCCTTTTTCAGACGGCATGTTTCAGCTCCTTCCAAAGATGCTCAATAGGATTTAGGTCAGGGCCTCATAGAAGGCCACTTCAGAATAGTCCAATGTTTTTCTCTTAGCCATTCTTGGGGGTTTTTAGCTGTGTGCTTTGGGTCATTATCCTGTTGCCAGACCCATGACCTGTGACTGAGACCAAGCTTTCTGACACTGGGCAGCACATTTCTCTCTAGAATCCCTTGATAGTCTTGAGATTTCATTGTACCCTGCACAGATTCAAGACACCCTGTGCCAGATGCAGCAAAGCAGCCCCAGAACATAACAGAGCCTCCTCCATGTCTCACAGTAGGGACAGTGTTCTTTTCAAGATATGCTTCATTTTTCCATCTGTGAACATAGAGCTGATGTGCCTTGCCAAAAATTTCGATTTTTGTCTCATCTGTCCATAGGACATTCTCCCAGGAGCTTTGTGGCTTTTCAACATGTAGTTTGGCAAATTCCAGTCTGGCTTTTTTATGATTTGTTTTCAACAACGGTGTCCTCCTTGGATGTTTCCCATGAAGTCCACTTTGGCTCAAACAACGATGGATGGTGTGATCTGACACTGATGTTCCTTGAGCTTGAAGTTCACCTTTAATCTCTTTAGAAGTTTTTCTGCGCTCTTTTTTCCCCATTCGTTTCCCCTTCTCTTTTTTTTCCCCCCATTTTTCCTCCTGTGGGCCATGTCCAGAGAGGTTGGCTACAGTCCCATGGATCTTAAATTTCTGAATAATATGTGCAACTGTAATCACACGAACATCACAGCTGCTTGGAGGTCGTCTTATAACCTTTACCTTTAATCTGCTTGTCTATAATTTTCTTTCTAAGCCCCTCACACAACTCTTTCATTCCCTTCCTCTGCTCCATGTTGAGTGTGGTACTCACCTTGTCACCAAACAGCACAGCGAGTTCTGTAGCCCTATATACAGGCCCACTGACTGATTACAGGGTAGACACCTGGGATGCTATTAGTGGACACACCTTGATGTAACATGTCCCTTTGGTCACATTATTTTCAGGGGTAACATCATTTCTGTCCAGGCCTGTTTCATGAGTTTTCTTTTAAAAAAATTCTGTTGAAGCCTGGTTGTAAAGCAATGTCAGACTTTCATTTGTTCATTTTCATAGAATATTTATATATTATTACTTTTGTCAGATTCAAGTTATTTCTGTGACCATTGTGGGTTTTTGTTTCATTAAACGAGGGGGACCAACAATTTTGTCCACGTGTGTATATATGTTTCCATACAAACACATTATGTCATCCTTCAGAGTCATTCACAGCTAACACATTATTATTATTATTATTGTTTTATATAGCACCATTAATTCCATGGTGCTTTACATTTGCGGATTTACATACGGTACACCAGATATACAAAATAGATAATGCTAACAGAGACTGACTGGCACAGTGGGATAGAGGGCCCTGCCCGCGAGGGCTTACAGTCTATAACACATTGTGATATAAATATTTATGTAGCATTTCTGCATTGACAATCTCAGCTCTGCTACATCAGGATGGTAACCCATAGATAATAGAATATATAATAATGGAATTTGTCCTGTGCAACATTATTGTAAAACATGAGTTCAGTAGAGGTTGAGGAAGAAAATAAAAATAATGTATAAGAGACGCGGGCTAAAGTCCATAGTGTCATGACAGCGAGAATATAAACTATGACAAGTGTAATATTATATAATCATGGAAAATTCCTGACATTTTTTTCTGTCTGTATCCAACATGTTCCTATTTCTATGTTATGTTCAATATCTTTATACATTAATAGTTATATTCTTATCCATAAAGAGCAGTATTATAGTAGTTATATTCTTGTACATAGGAGCAGTATTATAGTAGTTATATTCTTGTACATAGGAGCAGTATTATAGTAGTTATATTCTTGTACATAGCAGTATTATAGTAGTTATATTCTTGTACATAGGAGGCAGTATTATAGTAGTTATATTCTTGTACATAGGAGGTAGTATTATAGTAGTTATATTCTTGTACATAGGAGTAGTATTATAGTGGTTATATTCTTGTACATAGGAGCAGTATTATAGTAGTTATATTCTTGTACATAGGAGGCAGTATTATAGTAGTTATATTCTTGTACATAGGAGCAGTATTATAGTAGTTATATTCTTGTACATAGGAGGTAGTATTATAGTAGTTATATTCTTGTACATAGGAGTAGTATTATAGTGGTTATATTCTTGTACATAGGAGCAGTATTATAGTAGTTATATTCTTGTACATAGGAGCAGTATTATAGTAGTTATATTCTTGTACATAGGAGTAGTATTATAGTAGTTATATTCTTATCCATAAAGAGCAGTATTATAGTAGCTATATTACTGTACATAGGAGCAGTATTATAGTAGTTATATTCTTGTACATAGGGGCAGTATTATAGTAGTTATATTCTTGTACATAGGAGGTAGTATTATAGTAGTTATATTCTTGTACATAGGAGCAGTATTATAGTAGTTATATTCTTGTACATAGGAGGTAGTATTATAGTAGTTATATTATTGTACATAGGAGCAGTATTATAGTAGTTACAGTGCCTTGCGAAAGTATTCGGCCCCCTTGAACTTTTCAACCTTTTGCCACATTTCAGGCTTCAAACATAAAGATATAAAATTTAATTTTTTTGGTGAAGAATCAACAACAAGTGGGACACAATCGTGAAGTGGAACGAAATTTATTGGATATTTTAAACTTTTGTAAAAAATAAAAACTGAAAAGTGGGGCGTGATAAATTATTAAGCCCCCTTAAGTTAATCCTTTGTAGCGCCACCTTTTGCTGCGATTACAGCTGCAAGTCGCTTGGGGTATGTCTCTATCAGTTTTGCACATCAAGAGACTGAAATTCTTGCCCATTCTTCCTTGGAAAACAGCTGGAGCTCAGTGAGGTTGGATGGAGAGCGTTTGTGAACAGCAGTTTTCAGCTCTTTCCACAGATTCTCGATTGGATTCAGGTCTGGACTTTGACTTGGCCATTCTAACACCTGGATACGTTTATTTGTGAACCATTCCATTGTAGATTTTGCTTTATGTTTGGGATCATTGTCTTGTTGGAAGATAAATCTCCGTCCCAGTCTCAGGTCTTTTGCAGACTCCAACAGGTTTTCTTCCAGAATGGTCCTGTATTTGGCTCCATCCATCTTCCCAATCAATTTTAACCATCTTCCCTGTCCCTGCTGAAGAAAAGCAGGCCCAAACCATGTTGCTGCCACCACCATGTGTGACAGTGGAGATGGTGTGTTCAGGGGGATGAGCTGTGTTGCTTTTACGCCAAACATATCGTTTTGCATTGTGGCCAAAAAGTTGGATTTTGGTTTCATCTGACCAGAGCACCTTCTTCCACATGTTTGGTGTGTCTCCCAGGTGGCTTGTGGCAAACTTTAAACAAGACTTTTTATGGATATCTTCGAGAAATGGCTTTCTTCTTGCCACTCTTCCATAAAGGCCAGATTTGTGCAGTGTACGACTGATTGTTGTCCTGTGGACAGACTCTCCCACCTCAGCTGTAGATCTCTGCAGTTCATCCAGAGTGATCATGGGCCTCTTGGCTGCATCTCTGATCAGTCTTCTCCTTGTTTGAGATGAAAGTTTAGAGGGACAGCCGGGTCTTGGTAGATTTGCAGTGGTCTGATACTCCTTCCATTTCAATATGATCGCTTGCACAGTGCTCCTTGGGATGTTTAAAGTTTGGGAAATCTTTTTGTATTCAAATCCGGCTTTAAACTTCTCCACAACAGTATCACGGACCTGCCTGGTGTGTTCCTTGGTCTTCGTGATGCTCTCTGCGCTTTAAACAGAACCCTGAGACTATCACAGAGCAGGTGCATTTATACGGAGACTTGATTACACACAGGTGGATTATATTTATCATCATCAGTCATTTAGGACAACATTGGATCATTCAGAGATCCTCACTGAACTTCTGGAGTGAGTTTGCTGCACTGAAAGTAAAGGGGCCGAATAATATTGCACGCCCCACTTTTCAGTTTTTTATTTTTTACAAAAGTTTAAAATAACCAATAAATTTCATTCCACTTCACAATTGTGTCCCACTTGTTGTTGATTCTTCACAAAAAATTAAAATTTTATATCTTTATGTTTGAAGCCTGAAATGTGGGGGCACAAGGAGCGTTTAAGGTTCAGGGGCTGAAAAGTTCGCAAAGCAGTGTATATTCTTGCATAGGAGCAGTATTATAGTAGTTATATTCTTGTACATAGGAGCAGTATTATAGTAGTTATATTCTTGTACGTAGGAGCAGTATTATAGTAGTTATATTCTTGTACATAGGGAGGTATTATGTGTTATTTCTTGTCGTAGGAGCAGTATTATAGTAGTTATATTCTTGTACATGGGGCAGTATTATAGTAGTTATATTCTTGTACATAGGAGCAGTATTATAGTAGTTATATTCTTGTACATAGGAGCAGTATTATAGTAGTTATATTCTTGTACATAGGGGGGGGGGGGTGGTTTGGGGGGGGTTTTTGGGGGTTGTGTATAGTGGGGCAGTATTATAGTAGTTATATTCTTGTACATAGGAGCAGTATTATAGTAGTTATATTCTTGTACATAGGGGCAGTATTATAGTAGTTATATTCTTGTACATAGGGGCAGTTTATGTAGTTATATTCTTGTACATAGGGGCAGTATTATAGTAGTTATATTCTTGTACATAGGTGCAGTATTATAGTAGTTATATTCTTGTACATAGGAGCAGTATTATAGTAGTTATATTCTTGTACATAGGGGTAGTATTATAGTAGTTATATTCTTGTACATAGGAGTAGTATTATAGTAGTTATATTTTTGTACATAGGAGTAGTATTATAGTAGTTATATTCTTGTACATAGGAGACAGTATTATAGTAGTTACCAAAGTAATTAATACATCGGTGCATGGATATTTTAGAAAAAATAGCGATAACATGTTACATATATTTATGTATTTTCTTTTCATACCCGTGTCCCATGGCATCATGGGAGTTGTAGATTTACAACGTATGGAGAGTCACAATTTCTGTAGACCAACAAGGCAGAATAAGAGGATTCTAAGCTACAATGCTGTTTAGAATTTTATTTTCTCATATCAGCAATGAGTGACATTGTCCTATAATAACTTTGCCTTTAACTATCTTGTATCAGATGGTGTCCTGTTTTGCTGGCCTTCCACTTCACTTACCCAATACCCAATCCATCTTTATATCCGGGGGGCCGTCGGATTCCATGGCTGCCTTTTGGTAGGAATGAAACCAGATTGTGTGTCCTGGAATGTATGGAACAGCTGCTAATAGCCATCACCCATCTATAGAATGAGCAGGAATGTTGGGGAGAATGTACACAACAACACGTCAAAAATCCCAACAGTCTCATAACTGTAAATGGTAGTGATATCTTACCCAAAAAAAGGAATGACCCATGTGATTTATGACAGTAGAGAAGGTCAGAAATCAATGTAAATACATAGTATTACATCTACACAGTGACTAAATCCCTTTATATATTCCCTATATCTGATATTCCTTCCATTCCCCTCTATACAACCATAATGCCTTGGGGTGAAGTTTTTATTAGGCTGTACTCTCATTTAAAGGGTGTTTTGGGCAAAAATATTGATGACCTATCCTCAGGATACAAAACCTGACACCCCCACTGATCAGCTGTTCTCAGCAGCTGATACACAGAGAATGAGCAGGAAGCAGACAGATCCATTCTCTGTGTAGTGGCCAGACCAGGTACTACAGATCAGCTTTTTACTTGAATGAGAGCAAAGCTGCAGTGACTCAGTTCAACCACTACACAGAGAACGGAGCTGTCTGCTTCCTGTTGTATCCTCTGTGTATCAGCTGCTGACTACAGTTGATCTGTGGGATTGTTAGGTTTTAGATCCCACTGATCTGATATTGATAACCTATCCTTAGGATAGATAATCACTATTTTTAGCCCTTGATTTGTCCATTCCTCACACCAGAGAGTGTGCGGGTTACATACACAGCAACAATGAAAATCCCCACTTTACCCTACAAACTGTATCCATTTTACGCAATATTTTTTTTTCCTCTTTGCTAGGGATGACATCTTCACCACCTCTCTATTCACTTCCTTCTTATGCTTCCCCTCTCATCAGGAATTCTCTCTTATTTTATCCAATATTTTGCAACCCTACAAATCTTTAAGGCTTTGTGGAATACATCCTTGTTCCAACAAGCCTACAACCTGGAGTACAGCGTCTCCAACAATTTAGTAAAGTGGTCTTCACCTGACAAGTCTACTGCTTACTCTATTGCCTTCTATATACATCCTGTTGCCTATAGGTATTAGCTTGAATTGACATTGAATACTACCCAATCTATCTTGTAAATACTTATTGCACTTCTAGTGAGTGCCCCACAAAACTCTAGCCAACCAAAAGGGTCTACTCAGTTAATGACAGCAAGACTGGTCTCTTAAAAGGGTTGTAACAAGGCATGAAGTTATCCCCAATTGATAGCTTCATGATCGGTCTGGTTCTGATCCTGGGAATGGGGTTCAGGTTCTCCTGCCCTGATGGAGTGGCAGGCCCAGCAGGCAAATGGCTGCTCCATTCATTCTCTGTGGGAGCATCAGAGATAGCTGAGTAGTGACAGCCTTAGTGCCCTCACATGAAGTGACAGCCTGTGTGTCAACCAGAGTGCCCCAAAAGTTACCAGGCAAAGTAGCTATATTGTGCTAGAAATAGTAAAGTCACAGCCTTTATAAAACCGGTAGTGACCACCCAGAATACCCACATAATGACTGTGCCACAGTCACCAACAGCCAAAATGCCCCCATATAGAATCCCATGGGTGGTAACAAGTCATAGTAACCCCATACATATACCCAAAGCCATGCCACAGCTACTAAGCACCCAAATATCCTATAACATGGGCAACACGGCTGCTCAGTGGTTAGCACTGTTGCCTTGTAGTGCTGGAGTCCTGGTGTGAAGAATATCGCCTTGCCAAGCCCCTTGGCCTACCTGCGATCACCCTTCTTAACCTTCCACTCACAACCCGTGAGCGGACCAAGTTCGTAGGATAGAATGAAACGAGCTTTATAAATTTTATATATTTAATAACCCAAGTGGGTCAGCACTAATTAATAGCATATACAGAAATATACAATATTAATAAATATTAAATGATCAAGCATAAATATACGAGCAAAAGGCGATGATACAGCACATAAAACAAAAATGGAAATAAAGTATAGAGTAATACCAGACCTAAGTCTCTTAGCTGTCTCTCTTCCAGACTCCACACAAAGAGAAAATACCTCACCCCACCCCAGTTGTGAAGACCTTTTCCAGCTCCACCCTTCACCTCCCCCCTAGCCAGCCCTCTCCTGACAAAAAGAGGAATCTATGCCGGTTAGAAGGAAAGATGGGTGCCTGGGTTAGTGGCAGGTCATTAGCCCACCCTCCCCCCTTTGGACATCTGGAAAGGCTCTCTGTCCATGGTATGCACATAAAACCACTGGAGCGAATTGACCACCAATGTAAACACAGCTCTACATTCCTACAGATATGCGAGACTGATACGAATAAAGAATGATACATAAATTGAGGGTCTCATCCTCACACCTGGGTTTAAACATGACCAAGAAGATCATCTGTGTGGAGTTTGTATGTTGTGTGGGTTTCCTCTGGGTTTCTCCTTATGACAGCCAAAGTATTGCCAGTCGGAGCAAACACCTAATAATTGCAAGAGTAATGTCAAAGTACCCAGATAGTGATAGAAATAGTAAATTCACAGCCTTAGTAAAGCCAAGGACTATCCATAATGAAGGCCATAGTGACTTTATCACCAGTAGTGACCACCCAGAATACCCATATAATGACTGTAAGAGTCATAACACAGTCACCAACAGCTCAAGTGGCCCCATAAAGATATTCATTGGTGGTAACAAATCATAATAACCTCACAATTATACCCAAAGTTACTACTTCGGTAACTACTTACATAGTGACTAGTCACTAGTCAGAGTATCCCCATAATGATAACCAGCGCTCCTTGTAATAAAACATACTCTACAGAAGTCGTGTAACCTAAATTCAATGCACATGACTTAGAAAAGAGACATCCAGACAGCTCACGAAGGATGAGAAGACAATTCCCCATGTTCGGCGATCACAGATATCACTGAGAATTTAGACATTTTTCCTTTTACTGCTGTTTTGCTCACTTGAAAGCCTCGATTTTTCACTTGACTTTTTTTTTTTTCAGAAAACTAGGTCAAGTATACATTAGACAGCCGCTATGTAGACGAGTTCACTTACTTTAATCACAGTTTAATCTGATCCAAAGTGACAGCTACTTGAAGTAAGAGGGTTCTGTAGGGGACCACGGAGCGGGGATGTCTCTGCCATTGTTTCCACACATAAATATTCCAGAGTTTTTTTTTTTTCCGGTTTTATATTTGAGGTGAATTATTAATTTGCTTTCAAATGTTTGAAAGGAGCCGAGGTAAAATATAACAAAACTTCAGCAAAATATGTACATGTGGGAAATGCGTCCATTATCTATACAGCACTGTGCAAAAGTCTTAGATAGGTGTGAAAAAAGCTGCAAAGTAAGAATGCTTTTAGAAGTAGAAGTGCTAATGGTTTATTTTTGTCAATTAACAAAATAAAGTGAATGAAGAAAAAAAGAAATATAAATCCCATCAATATTTGGTGTGACCTTTGCCCTTTGCCTTCCATCAGTTCTTCTCGGTACTTGCAGACAGTTTTTGGCAGGACTTGGCAGGGAGGTTGTTCCTGCCGCCATCTTGGAGAACTAAGCACAGATCTTCTGTGGATGTTGCTTGCTCCAATCCTTCTGTCTCTTCATGTCATCCCAGACAGACTGGCTGATGATGAGGTCAGGGCTCTGTCTGTGAGGGCCGTATCATTGTGCTCTATTAACTGGATTGCTATGTCAGGTGCGACATGTGTATAGTCTGTGCTGTTGTTATGTAACTTTCCCTTTAACTGGACTATTCTGTTGGGGAAGTGGGATTCCACATGAGCCATAGTTCAGCCCTGCCAATGGTTGGCTAGGGAAAGGTAAGGAGACTCAGGGATCCTTCAGCCAGCTGCCAAGCTGTACAGATATGTGAATTACTGTAGCCCTGAGATAGGGAGAATTTACCTGCTGCTTGCCTGTGGAAAGGATTGGAGAATCTTAAGTGCCATTGCGAAGGATAATCTGAGCTTGTCCAGAGTCATGGAGTATAGACTCTGCTTCCCAAAGGATGGCAGGGCCATTCTAGGAATCTATGCAGTGCAGAAAGAGGTAGATATTCAAGAGTTTGGCACAGTATTGCTATTTCTGGGTTTGTACTCCTGGAAACTACCAGCTGGCTGAGAACTGTACCTCCAATGTATTGGAAGCTGTACTGCTTACTGTTGCATCACCTGCAGTAAGGTTTTAATCTGTCTTCACCTGCAGCCTGAGTCCATTCCTGCATTCAATATCAAGGACCCTTCCGACCTTATTGGCAGGGGCGTAACTACCGGGGTAGCAGTGGTAGCAGCTGCCACAGGGCCCGGGACATTACGGGGCCCCGATGCGTTTTTTTTTTTTTTTTTTTTCTATAGTCCATTATCTGCTGGAGTAACCCCAGCAGGTAACGGGCCCTATATACTTACCGTTCCCCGAGGTCCCGCTCACGTCCGCCTGCGCTTCCGATTCGGCGGAGACGGCTGTGAGCAGGAGCGGGGATCGGTATGTGAGGCCGCGGGCCGAACACATGCTATCTTTTCAGACCCCGGAGTATAATAATCGGAGGCCCAGAGTTGGTGAGGGAACATAAAAAACAATATACACTTACCGCTCCTGCGCCTCGAGCCTGTTTGCTGACGTCCCAGACGTCAGCCGACGTCATTTTGCGTCGCGACGCCGGTCCCGCATCACGTGACGCCGGCCTGGTCCGCACAAGAAGAAGGCCGGAGTAGCGCACGGGCATACAACCTTGTTTTTTTATGTTTCTATCCTCCCCTAGGTCTCCGATTATTAAACTCTGGGGTCTAATAATTGTTCATGGGTGGTCCACAATGCAACATATAATAGTGTGTGCAGGGGCCACTATGGGGAATACTACTGTGTGCAGGGGCCCCTATGGGACATGATACTGTGTGCAGAGGCCACTATGGAACATGATACTGTGTGCAGGGGCCCCTATGGGACATGATACTGTGTGCAGGGGCCACTATGGGACATGATACTGTGCGCAGGGGCCACTATGGGACATGATACTGTGCGCAGGGGCCCCTATGGGACATGATACTGTGTGCAGGGGCCCCTATGGGACATGATACTGTGTGCAGGGGCCCCTATGGGACATGATACTGTGTGCAGGGGCCACTATGGCACATAATAGTGTGCGCAGGAATGCGTTTTTTTTTTGGGGGGGGGGGTTGGAGGGGCGGTCCAGGGGGAGGGGTCGGGGGCGGCGGTTCGGGGGGGGCCCCATGTCAAATGTTCGCCTTGGGGCCCAGCCATTCCTAGTTACGCCACTGCTTATTGGGTTCATAGAGGCTGAAGACCCATAGAAAGTGCCTTGGAGAGAACTACTACCACCTCTTTCAGGTACCCTGCAGGCCCCCTCAACTCTGCACCAGCCCAGGAGCAGGAGGAGTTGGTTGGATCCAAGGCCATCCATGATAACTCCCATCATCCTAACTACAACACCCAACCTGCAGATTGCCTCCAGTGAGTTGCTGCATCATCACTTCCAAGACTCCTCCAACGAGTGCTCATTTCTTTTCTTTCTGAGAGACCCCTAAATTAGTTTGTTAGTTTTTCATGGGTAAGTACAATTTGGTAAAAGTTATTTTTCACTCTGGACAGTCTAGAAAAAAATTCTGCAGAATAATTGTTGACAAATTTTATTATGGTTTGGTATCAATTCTAGTTCAAGTTGGGAGCAGCTGCGATTCTCAAAGCTTCATGGAACCTCCTAATGTATTTATAGGACCATTTACAGGTGGGTCCTTCCTTACCTTTCATCTTGCCTGGACATGGCTAGATATGTGTGCCACAAGATGTTCAGGTTTTAAAAACGACAAAATTTTGCAATACTCTGTCACAAGATGTCTACTCTATATGTCTTTGTGTGGCCAGTGCCACCCAGTGGTTGTTTTGTGATTTGCAGTCCGTCAAGGGCTTTCTTAGCATGTATCAATTTTGTATTGAGTTAGTTTCCAGAGAAATTGGAGCCCTTAACCAAATTTGAGCCAAGGTAAGGGTGGACACCTCTATACGTTTCATGCACACATGTTTCTCAGTATGTACACTACGTAGGAGTAGTAGAGACTTCATTCATGGTGGGGACTTTACTCTCTTACACGTAGTCCGGAGGATTTGGAGCAGCTCATTTCTCACAGTGTATTTCATGTTATTATAGCAATAAAGCTCCTCAGAAATTCCTAGGCCTCAGGAAAAATAAGCACAGGCAAAATCAGATTAAGGAAAATCCCTATATGCAAAATCCAGAAAGGATTATAGAAAGGAGCTACTTGTCGAACTTAACCCCATCAGCACTGCAATGATATAAGAAATATGTGACGAAGGGGAAGGAGGAAAGACTTTGCAGTAATAAAACCTTATCTGAAGATACAGATACCGTAGCATCCTGCAATTCTATGTTTATAGCTCAGAGATATACGATTGGTGCTAGTTTTACAGGGAAGTTGTTATGTACTCACATACCATGATGTATAGGACTGGTAGCAGCATAGACTGCAGTTCCCATGGTTGCTAAGTAGCTAAGGAGTGTGTAGCCCTATTTGGGGGGGGGGGGGTATGAGTATTATCCCTCCCGCAACAGACTCTGGCGCTGACCTGTGTGTATAATGGGACCTGAAGCCTTCGCTGAAGGGAAGAGTGGGAACATATATGAAATATATCAGTGCCTCCACCCAGGATAGAGCCTCTGTATTACAGGGAGGATCTCTTCCTGGGACTTACCCATGAAGTACAGTTAGTAGCCTTAACAAGGATCACTGTACTAATCTCACAGTCTGAAGAATACATACAGATACCACATAAGGTTATAACAGTAGCTTTATAAGAATCAACAGGGTAATAATACATACATAAAATATACTCAGAACACAGCAGTACTACAACAACCAGCAAGTCCTCAACCGTCTTAGGTTATATACCCGGGTATATATATAGATATATGGCAAGATTCCAGTGCACAATACCTCCAGGCAACAGAAGAGATGCAGGGGCCCCTGTGGATGACTGTGGATCCTCGGATTCTTCCAGGAGATGACAGACAGCCGATCAGGAGATGATGATGGTGGTGAGATTCTTCACAGGCAGCAAACAGGGCGACGGTGACGGCAGTAGATGCAGGCCTGACTACCCTAACACTGAGTCCTTAACCTGCCAGCTAAACTACTAGTGCCACCGGGCCTCTAACTAGCTAGTTGGCCTTCGGAAGCCTAACCTATCACTGCCCTGAACTATATATATATATGGATCCCTAACTACGGTTACTAGCTAGGTCCTGTGAGTATATAGGGGGTAACACATACCTAACTATATACTGTGAAGTAAAGAGGAACAAGTGGCTCTTAGACTCCCCCAGACATAACATGTCTGTCTCAGCAGCTCTGCTCACATCTCTCCCCCCAGCAGCTCTGCCTCACATGTGTCTGACTCACTGTATTTACAAAACAAAACTTGCACTAAATGCCTGGGGTCTCTGAAGCCAAACTGCAGGGGCAAAGAAGCCAGATACATTATATACTAGTAGAAATGGCAGTTCCCTACACTCTCCCTCTGGTGAAATCTTTACGTCACGTCAAAGACATACAAAGTCATAGTATACAGTCAACATTACCAATGACAATATCAATATGGTTGCTTTTGCATTTACAGAGTCACAACAGGTTAATAGGTATACATGCCAGCAGGAGCGAAAATTGGTAACATATTGACCAAAGTGGACACTGCACCCACCCAAGCATGGTATAAATGAGGCTGAGTAGTAAATCTGGGGTCCCCCAAACTATCATATGTCAGCATAGGTGGAGGGTGTCTAATTCTCTCTCCTCTCCGTACCTCTCTCTGAGGTAAACTAGCATGTCCAGGCCCTAAACTAGGGTTGTCTGCCATGGGAGGGGATGGTGCTGATGGCGTAGGAGAGCTAGATCCCTGCTCATCTGTAGACACAGATCTAGGTACGAATTCTGGAGTTTGAGGGTTCATAGGTCTCCCTGAAGGAGAAGATACTGGTGATCTAGGAACTTCAGGAGCCACAGTCCAATCACTCTCAGGAGTTTCAGGAAGGTCAGGTGGAATATCGGCTAAGGACTGTGGAGAATCGCAGGCCGAGCCATCATTGGAGATATCCATACCATCAATCTGAGGTACAGGCAACAAATGATTTCTATGCCAAGTCCTGATCCTCCCGTCCCGTCCTTTTATCTTGTAGACTGGTATTCCAGGCAACCGATCTACCACTGTAAAGAGTTCACTCCGCCATCGATCAGCCAGCTTATGTTTTGCAGATGCTCCCAAATTCCGTAGCAGAACATGGTCCCCAGGGTTCAATTCTCGGTATCTTACTCGAAGATCAAATCTCCTTTTATTTCCTTCATTCACTTTGGCCGCATTTTCCTCAGCCAGCTGATAAGCACTCTTAAGCGTTTCTTTCAAACGTGCCACGTATCGGTAATGATCTCGATGACTGATACCATCGGTAGAGACTCCCAACAAGATGTCAATAGGTAGCCTAGGCTCTCTTCCAAACATCAGAAAGTATGGTGAATATCCTGTGCTCTCGTGCCTTGTACTATTATAGGCATGCACCATAGCCTCCACTTTTCGACTCCAGGATCGCTTATCCTCAATTCGTAAGGTACCAAGCATATCAAGTAAAGTCCTGTTAAATCTTTCAGGAAGGGCATCTCCCTCTGGATGGTAAGGCGTCGTCCGACTTTTGCGGATGTTCAACAACTGAAGTAACTCTTTGATCAGGTTACTCTCAAAATCCCGGCCTTGATCAGAATGCAACCGGTGTGGTAAGCCATAATGGATAAAATACTTTTCCCAAAGCACTCTTGCAACAGTGACTGCTTTTTGATCCTTAGTCGGAAAGGCTTGAGCATATCGTGTGAAGTGATCAGTCACCACCAATACATTTCCAAATCCTCTGGAGTCGTTGTCAATACAAAGGAAGTCTATGCAGACAAGATCCATGGGGCCCGAACTCTTCAAGTGTCCCATGAAGGCCGCTCGAACCGGGACAGTCTTCCTCTGCAAACATCTGCGACAGCACCTACACAGACGAGTCACGGTATCTCTCATTTTGGGCCAGTAGAATCGGTCTTGTATTAGGCCATAAGTCTTCTCAGGTCCCAAATGACCATGATAATCATGCAGACTTCGGAAAATCATCTTCTGAAAGCAGCTTGGAATAACTAGTTGGCGCCTTCCAGGGTGATCATGATACAGCACCACACGATAAAGTAGGCCATTGTCTATTTCAAACTTCTCCCAATCTCGTAGAAGTTGACTGCATTCAGAGGGTAGGGATGTCTTTATCATTTCTCTGTCTTGAGAACTCACTGCTTGATAAAGAGGTCCAATTAAAGGATCAGTCTTTTGACTCCAGATCATTCGCTTTGAAGATATAGAACAACTCTCAAAGGATCCTAAAGCGGCAGGGTAGGCAAACATGTCTGGTACAGCTTCGGGACCTCCCCCAATAGAGTCAATAAGCCGAGTTTCAGAAAAGGCTACTCGGTCTTCAACTACAGCAGCCATGGCACACAAAGCTCCTACTCCAGGACTTGGCACTTCTTCCCATTCATCCACTACTTCCGGACTAGGTAATCCAGGCCGTCTTGATAGAGCATCTGCCCCAATGTTCTTAGGCCCCGATTTATACTTGAGTGTGAATTGGTAGTTGGATAAAGCTGCCAACCAGCGATGTCCTGTAGCATCGAGTTTAGCGGTTGACAAAACGTATGTCAGTGGATTGTTGTCTGTTCTTACTTCAAACGTGGCTCCGTATAAATAGTCATGTAATTTATCAACAATGGCCCACTTGAGCGCCAGAAACTCCAATTTAT
>CAMRHE010001907.1:7500-21277 GCA_947044405.1 Leptodactylus fallax | reverse complement strand
CTATCTACAGGTTATAGAGCAGATTGTAAATAGTGTCCTATCTACAGGTTATAGAGCGGATTGTACATAGTGTCCTATCTACAGGTTATAGAGCAGATTGTACATAGTGTCCTATCTACAGGTTATAGAGCAGATTGTACATAGTGTCCTATCTACAGTTTATAGAGCAGATTGTACATAGTGTCCTATCTACAGGTTATAGAGCAGATTGTACATAGTGTCCTATCTACAGGTTAGAGAGCAGATTGTACATAGTGTCCTATCTACAGGTTATAGAGCAGATTGTACATAGTGTCCTATCTACAGGTTATAGAATAGGAGGGGCAGATTGTACATAGTGTCCCATCTACAGGTTATAGAGCAGATTGTACATAGTGTCCTATCTACAGGTTATAGACTGGATTGTACATAGTGTCCTATCTACAGGTTATAGAGCAGATTGTACATAGTGTCCTATCTACAGGTTATAGAGCAGATTGTACATAGTGTCCTATCTACAGGTTATAGAGCAGATTGTACATAGTGTCCTATCTACAGGTTATAGAGCAGATTGTACATAGTGTCCTATCTACAGGTTATATAGCAGATTGTACATAGTGTCCTATCTACAGGTTATAGAGCAGATTGTACACAGTGTCCAATCTACAGGTTATAGAGCAGGAGGAGTAGATTGTACATAGTGTCCTATCTACAGGTTATAGAGCTGATTGTACATAGTGTCCTATCTACAGGTTATAGAGCAGATTGTACATAGTGTCCTATCTACAGGTTATAGAGCAGATTGTACATAGTGTCCTATCTACAGGTTAGAGAGCAGATTGTACATAGTGTCCTATCTACAGGTTATAGAGCAGATTGTACATACTGTCCTATCTACAGGTTATAGACTGGATTGTACATAGTGTCCTATCTACAGGTTATAGAGCAGATTGTACATAGTGTCCTATCTACAGGTTATAGAGCAGATTGTACATAGTGTCCTATCTACAGGTTATACAGCAGATTGTACATAGTGTCCTATCTACAGGTTATAGAGCGGATTGTACATAGTGTCCTATCTACAGGTTATAGAGCAGATTGTACATAGTGTCCTATCTACAGGTTATAGAGCAGATTGTACATAGTGTCCTATCTACAGGTTATAGAGCAGATTGTACACAGTGTCCTGTCTACAGGTTATAGAGCAGATTGTACATAGTGTCCTATCTACAGGTTATAGAGCAGATTGTACATAGTGTCCTATCTACAGGTTATAGAGCAGATTGTACATAGTGTCCTATCTACAGGTTATAGAGCAGATTGTACATAGTGTCCTATCTACAGGTTATAGAGCGGATTGTACATAGTGTCCTATCTACAGGTTATAGAGCAGATTGTACATAGTGTCCTATCTACAGGTTATAGAGCAGATTGTACATAGTGTCCTATCTACAGGTTATAGAGCAGATTGTACATAGTGTCCTATCTACAGGTTATAGAGCAGATTGTACATAGTGTCCTATCTACAGGTTATAGAGCAGATTGTACATAGTGTCCTATCTACAGGTTATAGAGCAGATTGTACATACTGTCCTATCTACAGGTTATAGACTGGATTGTACATAGTGTCCTATCTACAGGTTATAGAGCAGATTGTACATAGTGTCCTATCTACAGGTTATAGAGCAGATTGTACATAGTGTCCTATCTACAGGTTATAGAGCAGATTGTACATAGTGTCCTATCTACAGGTTATAGAGCAGATTGTACATAGTGTCCTATCTACAGGTTATAGAGCAGATTGTACATAGTGTCCTATCTACAGGTTATAGAGCAGATTGTACACAGTGTCCTATCTACAGGTTATAGAGCAGGAGGAGTAGATTGTACATAGTGTCCTATCTACAGGTTATAGAGCAGATTGTACATAGTGTCCTATCTACAGGTTATAGAGCAGATTGTACATAGTGTCCTATCTACAGGTTAGAGAGCAGATTGTACATAGTGTCCTATCTACAGGTTATAGAGCAGGAGGAGCAGATTGTACATAGTGTCCTATCTACAGGTTATAGAGCAGATTGTACATACTGTCCTATCTACAGGTTATAGACTGGATTGTACATAGTGTCCTATCTACAGGTTATAGAGCAGATTGTACATAGTGTCCTATCTACAGGTTATAGAGCAGATTGTACATAGTGTCCTATCTACAGGTTATAGAGCAGATTGTACATAGTGTCCTATCTACAGGTTATAGAGCAGATTGTACATAGTGTCCTATCTACAGGTTATACAGCAGATTGTACATAGTGTCCTATCTACAGGTTATAGAGCAGATTGTACACAGTGTCCTATCTACAGGTTATAGAGCAGGAGGAGTAGATTGTACATAGTGTCCTATCTACAGGTTATAGAGCAGATTGTACATAGTGTCCTATCTACAGGTTATAGAGCAGATTGTACATAGTGTCCTATCTACAGGTTAGAGAGCAGATTGTACATAGTGTCCTATCTACAGGTTATAGAGCAGATTGTACATACTGTCCTATCTACAGGTTATAGACTGGATTGTACATAGTGTCCTATCTACAGGTTATAGAGCAGATTGTACATAGTGTCCTATCTACAGGTTATAGAGCAGATTGTACATAGTGTCCTATCTACAGGTTATACAGCAGATTGTACATAGTGTCCTATCTACAGGTTATAGAGCGGATTGTACATAGTGTCCTATCTACAGGTTAGAGAGCAGATTGTACATAGTGTCCTATCTACAGGTTATAGAGCAGATTGTACATAGTGTCCTATCTACAGGTTATAGAGCAGATTGTACATAGTGTCCTATCTACAGGTTATAGAGCAGATTGTACATAGTGTCCTATCTACAGGTTATACAGCGGATTGTACATAGTGTCCTATCTACAGGTTATAGACTGGATTGTACATAGTGTCCTATCTACAGGTTATAGAGCAGATTGTACATAGTGTTCTATCTACAGGTTATAGAGCAGGAGGAGCAGATTGTACATAGTGTCCTATCTACAGGTTATAGAGCAGATTGTACATAGTGTCCTATCTACAGGTTATAGAGCAGATTGTACATAGTGTCCTATCTACAGGTTATAGAGCGGATTGTACATAGTGTCCTATCTACAGGTTATAGAGCGGATTGTACATAGTGTCCTATCTACAGTTTATAGAGCAGATTGTACATAGTGTCCTATCTACAGGTTATAGAGCGGATTGTACATAGTGTCCTATCTACAGGTTATACAGCAGATTGTACATAGTGTCCTATCTACAGGTTATAGAGCAGATTGTACATAGTGTCCTATATACAGGTTATAGAGCAGATTGTACATAGTGTCCTATATACAGGTTATACAGCGGATTGTACATAGTGTCCTATCTACAGGTTATAGAGCAGATTGTACATAGTGTCCTATCTACAGGTTATAGAGCAGATTGTACATAGTGTCCTATATACAGGTTATACAGCGGATTGTACATAGTGTCCTATCTACAGGGTATAGACTGGATTGTACATAGTGTCCTATCTACAGGTTATAGAGCAGATTGTCCATAGTGTCCTATCTACAGGTTATAGATCAGATTGTACACAGTGTCCTATCTACAGGTTATAGAGCAGATTGTACATAGTGTCCTATCTACAGGTTATAGAGCAGATTGTACATAGTGTCCTATCTACAGGTTATAGAGCAGATTGTACATAGTGTCCTATCTACAGGTTATAGAGCGGATTGTACATAGTGTCCTATCTACAGGTTATAGAGCAGATTGTACATAGTGTCCTATCTACAGGTTATAGAGCAGGAGGAGTAGATTGTACTTAGTATTATTAGGAAAGCTTCAGTATGACCTGTCACGGTCCCAATGTCTTATTTGATACATGTCCCTGTGACTATTCTGAAGTTGTCTCACTGGTTTATTGACAGGGATCCTTCAATATCCCACACACAAGGTGACAGCACCCCCTCTTTTAAGCATAGCTCTGCTCTCCAACTCTGTCTCCCATACTGGACTCACTTTTCTTACAGCCTGAGCAGACTCTGCAGATCACAACAGCTGGCAATAGTCCTCAGGGTGACACACTCGGTACTCTGGTAGACCCCAGACCACTAATAGTCATTTGTTAGGCCACCACAGACATGTCACCTCCGCCAGGTGTCCCGGGAGGATTGCGGTTTTCAGGATTATCCCTATCAGTTGATCAGGTGACAGCTTTGTATTGCTGAGGTCCTGGGTTCAATTCCTGCATGGTATTCTGATGTGAATAGATAGCACAATATAAAGTGCTGGCCAAAAGTATTGGCACCCCTGCAATTCTGTCAGATAATACTGAATTTCTTCCAGAAAATGATTGCAATCACAAATGCTTTGGTAATAAGATCTTCATTTATTTTGCTTGCAATGAAAAAACACAAAAGAGAGTGAAAAAAAAAGTCAAATCATTGATCATTTTACACACAACTCCAAAAATGGGCCAGACAAAAGTATTGGCACCCTCAACCTAATACTTGGTAGCACAACCTTTAGACAAAATAACTGCGAACAACCGCTTCCGGTAACCATCAATGAGTTTCTTCCAATGCTCTGCTGGAATTTCTCCAGGTCCCTGAGATGTGAAGGGCGCCTTCTCCAAACTGCCATTGTGAGATCTCTCCTTGGGTGTTCTATGGGATTCAGGTCTGGACTCATTGCTGCCACTTTACAAGTCTCCAGTGCTTTCTCTCAAACCATTTTCTAGGGCTTTTTGAAGTGTGTTTTGGGTCATTGTCCTGCTGGAAGACCCATGACCTCTGAGGGAGACCCAGCTTTCTCACACTGGGCCCTACATTATGCTGCAGACTTCATAATGCCATGCACACGGTCAAGCAGTCCAGTGCCAGAGGCAGCAAAGCAACCCCAAAACATCAGGGAACCTCCGCCATGTCTGACTGTAGGGACCGTGTTCTTTTCTTTGAAGGCCTCTTTTTTTTTCCCTTTAAACTCAATGTTGATGCCTTTTCCCAAAAAGCTCTACTTTTGTCTCATCTGACCAGAGAACATTCTTCCAAAAAGTTTTTGGCTTTCTCAGGTAAGTTTTGTCTTTTTTATGTCTCTGGGTCAGAAGTGGGGTCTTCCTGGGTATCCTACCATAGAGTCCCTTTTCATTCAGACGCCGACGGATAGTACGGGCTGACACTGTTGTACCCTCGGACTGCAGGGCAGCTAGAACTTGTTTGGATGTTAGTCGAGGTTCTTTAGCCACCATCCGCACAATCTTTCGTTGAAATCTCTCGTCAATTTTTCTTTTCCGTCCACATCTAGGGAGGTTAGCCACAGTGCCATGGGCTTTACACTTCTTGATGACACTGCGCAAGGTAGACACAGGAACATTCAGGTCTTTGGAGATGGACTTGTAGCCTTGAGATTGCTCATGCTTCCTCACAATTTTGCTTCTCAAGTCCTCAGACAGTTCTTTGGTCTTCTTTCTTTTCTCCATGCTCAATGTGGTACACACAAGGACACAGGACAGAGGTTGAGTCAACTTTAATCCATTTCAACTGGCTGCAAGTGTGATTTAGTTATTGCCACCACCTGTTATGTGCCACAGATAAGTAACAGGTGCTGTTAATTACACAAATTAGAGAAGCATCACTTGATTTTTCAAAGGGTGTCAATACTTTTGTCCACCCCCTTTTTTATGTTTGGTGTGGAATTATATCCAATTTGGCTTTTTGACAATTCTTTTTGTGGTTTTCCATTGACGACAAATTAAATGAAGATATTATTACCAAAGCATTTGTGATTGCAATCATTTTCTGGAAGAAATTGAGTATTATCTGACAGAATGGCAGGGGTGCCAATACTTTTGGCCAGCACTGTAGTTACAACACACCATCAGTCTGTGCAGTCCCAGGTCTCTTCTCTACATCTGTGCGGGCTGACAGCTAGAAGTCCTGTAGTTAATGCATGCCCAGTACCACAGAGGGAACTCTGACCTGCAGAGTCAGTGGGTTTCATTTCATCCTCAACGATTAGACATATCCGCATCCTGGATTACAGGTATTTAGACCTCTCAAGGTTCATCAGATGTGAAGATGTAATTAGTTCTATCACTTCTAATATTATTATTATCATTCTCTGTACAATGTTGGTATGTCACACTGAAGCCCCTCCCCTAGGGGGTGTTTACTGATCACCAGGTTTCCTTTACATATGCTGCAAACAGGTTGTGTTTTATCTCTTGCCATTGTGTACCCTTGAAGAAGGGGTTGTATCCCTGAAACGCCATTTTTGCATTGTGTGTTTATGCAATAAAGATTTATTTTTGGAAAGCGCGGACTCCTTCTACTTTTTTCTCTGGGGAGAATTTCTTCCTCCACTTCTGAACTCATATTGGGAAGAGACACTTTATGGACCCCTTAAGGCTCTTAGGCCCATGTACAACACCCACTAGTTACACCCCCGACGCTCTCTCCGCCACTGACACCAGTCTAATTCCTGCTGCCACACCTAACATATGCAAATATAATTTGGTTTCAAAAACTGCATGCAAAAAACTAAGCATGTAAATCCTTCCTTAGGCTACGGCCCCTCGTTGTTGCAGTGTTTTGAGCAGAAGGTAAAAGTATAAGAAGCTTCCTAGATATTTCCCATTCCTCTTGTAGCCATTTTTGGCTTCGGATCAAAAAACCGCAGCAAAATCTGCAACAAAAAAACCTGAGTTTCTGCAAGGTGGGGCCTCAGCCTTACCGTGCTATTATACACCTGCGTTTTTACTTGTGTTTCTTTTGCATTTTTGGTCAGTTTTAATCATTTTCATTGCTTTGCAATAAACGTCACAGACAATAATGTGAGTTATAATCTCACATGTAATAACCCTCTTAGGGGAAGTTCACACAGAGGAATGTGACACTGAATTTGTCAGGCAGATGTCTATACCACGGTCATGTGTAGTCACAGTGATATGTGTAATAAAGGATCAATCACATGTAAGTCACCGACATGGAGAGAATCACTAAAATATGCATAGTAAAGAAATACTAATGTACAAAGCTCAGTTACTGATAAGAAATTGCTATTTATACCTGACATTTTTCAATAAACATCAGGACACCTGGATCTGCCCTCCAGGTTGGACACCAAGTTGTGAAAAGGCAATTAAAATTGTTACTTTTACACCTGTATTGTTCAGACATCTTTATCTCCTAGTTTTCCCTTAGTACACAGTCATTTACAAAGAGCATGTAATACTACATTTCACCTGTAGTGGCCTCTGTAGGGAAAAGGTCTGACCAGTGATTAATGCCGATCACCAAGGATTAGAGAAGTCTGACCCAATGATCACTGGGCCTACTTCTATTAAAAAGGGGCTGGGCTTCATGAAACAGCCCCTTTATTGTCATCTTAACAATAAATAACAGAAGTAAAGATGGACAAACACTACCACACTCCCTTACCTCCAGGACCTATAACAACCACATATACTCATTACATTACTTATCCTGTACTGATCCTGAGTTACATCCTGTATTATACTCCAGAGCTGCGCTCACTATTCTGCTGGTACAGTCACTGTGTACATACATTACATTACTTATCCTGTACTGATCCTGAGTTACATCCTATATTATACTCCAGAGCTGCGCTCACTATTCTGCTGGTGCAGTCACTGTGTACATACATTACATTACTTATCCTGTACTGATCCTGAGTTACATCCTGTATTATACTCCAGAGCTGCACTCACTATTCTGCTGGTGCAGTCACTGTGTACATACATTACATTACTTATCCTGTACTGATCCTGAGTTACATCCTGTATTATACTCCAGAGCTGCGCTCACTATTCTGCTGGTGCCGTCACTGTGTACATACATTACATTACTTATCCTGTACTGATCCTGAGTTACATCCTGTATTATACTCCAGAGCTGCACTCACTATTCTGCTGGTGCAGTCACTGTGTACATACATTACATTACTTATCCTGTACTGATCCTGAGTTACATCCTGTATTATACTCCAGAGCTGCGCTCACTATTCTGCTGGTGCAGTCACTGTGTACATACATTACATTACTTATCCTGTACTGATCCTGAGTTACATCCTGTATTATACTCCAGAGCTGCACTCACTATTCTGCTGGTACAGTCACTGTGTACATACATTACATTACTTATCCTGTACTGATCCTGAGTTACATCCTGTATTATACTCCAGAGCTGCGCTCACTATTCCCTGGCCCCCCAGTACATTGTGTAATAATTGGTGTCATTTATGTAATGTTTGGACCAGTTCAGGGGGGTTTGGATGAGTTTCCTGAAAGTAAAACTAGAATTTTTAGGATAAGATGTTGATCCAGGGATTTAGTGTAATTACTGTATTTGGATGTGACAATGATCTTTCCCTCTGATGGGGTATTTGGTGTCCACCTCTTGGGGATTTTTACCTTCCTCTGGATCAGTTTGGCCTTGATGTTCCTGTGTCTTATATTCTTACCTATATTTCGTCCGCTGTCTCTTTCTCTAGAAGTTGAGCGGACGTCCTTAGATAATTCATTCCATGCAAAACAAGTTTTAAGACCGATTAAGTTCTATTTACAATCTTAGACAAGTGGATGTCGGGCGGTCAATGCTTAGTGATTTATTATGGAGATGATCTGTAGGACGTCTGCGCCTCACCTTATGAATATTCTTTTTGGCCTTTCCTTTAGACTTTTTTTGGTGAGTCATAATTTTGGGTATTGGACAATTTCGGCTAAGTCTACTTTGTTCTAAATTCAACTCCTTACTCAAAAAATACTGGATTTGTGGATTTGTCTTGGCTTCATATTACATTGGGTTCACTTGGAATCGGAGCAGCCGCAGAAGCCACAAAACCGGTTTTAGAGCGGGCAGATGGAAATCCATCGAATATAAATGACTCGTCCAACCAAATCTGTCTTTGTTTTAATTGGTCATTGCAGGCATAAGACTGGAGACCTGGACTAGACGGACGAGTCCTGACCTTATCGGTCGGCCTGTAGGGGATTATTAAAATGACTTTTTATGATTTATTTTCCAAGGCTGGGTCAGTATTTCATAAATTATTCAGAGATATTTTTGGTCTCTTTAAGAAATTGTTTTTTTTTTTGGTAAAATAAAGAAAAAATTTAGAAGACAAATTCAAAAATTTTTGGTGAATTGTTTTGAACTTAGAGGGTTGTATTAGAACTAATGTGACCTCAGCCATGGCCCATCTCTCAGATGTGGGATTAGATCTGTACAATAGAGTTGGTTCATGGAGGGCTATATGTATGACTTGGGCCGTCCTGGCCTTGGGGGATTTGTCGTGGATGAATTGGATCGGATATTTCGTAGTTACAGGTACTCGAGTCTGCAGGACTGGGGCGTTGAATTAGGAGATTTAGTTCCTGATATTCCAGTCTCACAATAATTATAATTTATTGTATTATGTTACACAAATTCAATATTTGCTCATTATAATACGGTACATGGTGTCCAATAGATTTTAAAAGAAGCTGAATATAATGCTATACACCAGTTTATACTGCCACACCTGTGTTCAGGAATAACAATTATACCAGCTGAAACCTGGACTGGAGTCTCCTCCACCCACTCCTCTAAGTTTCGCCTCCACCTTACCCACTGATGTCTCCCCTATTTCGCCCCTTGGAGTTTCCACCTCCTCCATCTTACCCCCAGGAGTCTCCTCCATCTCACCCCCTGGAGTATCCCCCCTCCCCCTACCTTATCATTTGAAGTCTCCTGCATTTCGCCCCTTGGAGTTTCACCCTCCTCCACCATACCTCCTGGAGACCCTTCCACCATACCGCCTATAGTCTCCCCATTCTCCATCTTAATCCCCGGAATCTCCTCCACGTCAACCCCCAAAGTTTCCTTCTTCTTCTTCTAGCCCCTTGGAGTCTCCTCCATCTTATCCCTTGGACTCTCCCCTCCACTACCACACCGCCTGGTGTCTCCTTCACTTCATCCCATAGACTTTTCCATTCCTCCACCTAACCCCTAGAAGTCTCCTTGACCTCACCCCTAGAAGTCTCCTTGGCCTCACCCCTAGAAGTCTCCTTGGCCTCACCCCTAGAAGTCTCCTTGGCCTTACCCCTAGAAGTCTCCTTGACCTCACCCCTAGAAGTCTCCTTGACCTCACCCTTAGAAGTCTCTTTGCTCTCACCCCTTGGAGTCTCCTTGGCCTCACCCCTAGACGTCTCCTTGGCCTCACCCCTAGAAGTCTCCTTGACCTCACCCCTAGAAGTCTCCTTGACCTCACCCCTAGAAGTCTCTTTGATCTCACCCCTTGGAGTCTCCTTGGCCTCACGCCTAGAAGTCTCCTTGACCTCACCCCTAGAAGTCTCCTTGGCCTCACCCCTAGAAGTCTCCTTGGCCTCACCCCTAGAAGTCTCCTTGACCTCACCCCTAGAAGTTTCCTTGACCTCACCCCTAGAAGTCTCCTTGACCTCACCCCTAGAAGTCTCTTTGATCTCACCCCTTGGAGTCTCCTTCGCCTCACCGCTAGAAGTCTCCTTGACCTCACCCCTAGAAGTCTCCTTGACCTCACCCCTAGAAGTCTCTTTGATCTCACCCCTTGGAGTCTCCTTGGCCTCACGCCTAGAAGTCTCCTTGACCTCACCCCTAGAAGTCTCCTTGGCCTCACCCCTAGAAGTCTCTTTGATCTCACCCCTTGGAGTCTCCTTGGCCTCACGCCTAGAAGTCTCCTTGACCTCACCCCTAGAAGTCTCCTTGGCCTCACCCCTAGAAGTCTCCTTGGCCTCACCCCTAGAAGTCTCCTTGACCTCACCCCTAGAAGTTTCCTTGACCTCACCCCTAGAAGTCTCCTTGACCTCACCCCTAGAAGTCTCTTTGATCTCACCCCTTGGAGTCTCCTTCGCCTCACCGCTAGAAGTCTCCTTGACCTCACCCCTAGAAGTCTCCTTGACCTCACCCCTAGAAGTCTCTTTGATCTCACCCCTTGGAGTCTCCTTGGCCTCACGCCTAGAAGTCTCCTTGACCTCACCCCTAGAAGTCTCCTTGGCCTCACCCCTAGAAGTCTCCTTGACCTCACCCCTAGAAGTCTCTTTGATCTCACCCCTTGGAGTCTCCTTGGCCTCACGCCTAGAAGTCTCCTTGACCTCACCCCTAGAAGTCTCCTTGGCCTCACCCCTAGAAGTCTCCTTGGCCTCACCCCTAGAAGTCTCCTTGACCTCACCCCTAGAAGTCTCCTTGGCCTCACCCCTAGAAGTCTCCTTGGCCTCACCCCTAGAAGTCTCCTTGGCCTCACCCCTAGAAGTCTCCTTGGCCTCACCCCTAGAAGTCTCCTTGGCCTCACCCCCTAGAAGTCTCCTTGACCTCACCCCTAGAAGTCTCCTTGGCCTCACCCCTAGAAGTCTCCTTGGCCTCACCCCTAGAAGTCTCCTTGGCCTCACCCCTAGAAGTCTCCTTGGCCTCACCCCTAGAAGTCTCCTTGGCCTCACCCCTAGAAGTCTCCTTGACCTCACCCCTAGAAGTCTCCTTGACCTCACCCCTAGAAGTCTCCTTGACCTCACCCCTAGAAGTCTCTTTGATCTCACCCCTTGGAGTCTCCTTGGCCTCACCGCTAGAAGTCTCCTTGACCTCACCCCTAGAAGTCTCCTTGACCTCACCCCTAGAAGTCTCTTTGATCTCACCCCTTGGAGTCTCCCCGTCTTCCACCTTACTCCCTGGAGTTTCCTCTTCTTCCACCTCGTCGTCTGTTTCTACTGGTGGGTTGGTGCCATAAATACGGTTCTAGGTTTAGGGGATTTGCTTCAGTTCCTTCTTCCTGTAGGATTTATCACTTGACAGGTGACTTATTATTGGGCTGTGTTCACATCTGCATCAGAGGATAAGGTCACAGATTCTGTCAAAAAAAATCACAGATGAAAAATACTTGCAGCCAGCAGAATGACACCATACGGGAAGCCTGATGGGCCGCTATATATTCAGTAGGGTTCATTGGGATCCGTTTGTTGGGGTCATTTGGTGGATTTGTCCTTTATTTTTTTGTTCCTATAAAAAAAGAGAAAACCAGAGATCCCAGCTGAGGTGTGAACACAGCCTGACAATGATGGACACCGGCAGGAGTAACATCTACTTTGGTCATATTCCGGATATTTCAAGATTTTGTGACTTTCCCTGATGTTTTTAGGACATCTTCACCTCATGTGGGCTGCTCGGAGCCAATGTGATCAGATAATTTGCAGTTCCTCCTGGTGTGGCAATAAAAGCTGAGTAAACCAGAAATCCTCCTTGTAGATTGCTATAAATACCAGCCCGAGTGTCTGAGCCACCACAATCCATCTCTGAGCAACCATGAAGACTGTGCTGAGCTTCTTCCTGATATTCTCCATCACCATCGCAACAGGTGATTCTCACTTTACTGTAGGCTCACCTGTTATGTGTCCTATAAGCCCCTTTAATATGAAAACTTCTGCAGCGGGGCCTAAAAGAGATGCAAAAAGTTTAGCCTGGTGGAAGTAGTGAAAGGTCTCTTCAAATGTGTATGGAGAATAAGATAAGATGTAGAAGTAACTGTTCTGTCCTTTCTACCGCAGGGACCCGCCTTCGTTGTGAATCTTGTAGGAATTACACTGGAGATGTCTGTACCAAGTCAACCACCGAGACGTGCGCCCCATCGGTCACCAGCTGTATAAGCGACTTGACTATTATGCAAATCGGTAATTTACTCGTATGTGCACCATTGTCTTATTAACACCCCACTTCCTCGCACTGCCCATTGTGCGGGTGATCCAGCGCGGCCCCGTCTCCAGTCCTCCCACTCTCTGTTTACATGCTTAGGACCCGTGACCATTAGGGCAGCTCCGTAGGACTGGCATCAAGGCTGACCCTGACCGAGCCAAGATACTTACAGCAGCAGCACAAGACACATCACCAGTGTCACTCAGCACTAGCACCAGTGTGAACCACAATTCTGTCTTACTAACATGGCATTCTATCCTTACAGGAGAAACCTCTTACCCGCAGATCATAAAATCCTGTGCAACCAATCCACTAATGTGTCACATGACATCCAAGATGTCTGTAGGAGCCGAGCTGTATAATGTGGCCAAGTGCTGCCAAGGAAATCTGTGCAATAAAGGGTCAATCCAAGGTAAGTGACTCATAGAAACTAAAACTACAGACTGCAGGGGGCGATGGTGAGCTACAAGACAAAGCTCTGAGAAGAGGAGAGTATAATACAGCAGAATGGTGAGCGCAGCTCTGGAGTATAATACAGGATGTAACTCAGGATCAGTACAGGATAAGTAATGTAATGTATGTACACAGTGACTGTACCAGCAGAATAGTGAGCGCAGCTCTGGAGTATAATACAGGATGTAACTCAGGATCAGTACAGGATAAGTAATGTAATGTATGTACACAGTGACTGTACCAGCAGAATAGTGAGCGCAGCTCTGGAGTATAATACAGGATGTAACTCAGGATCAGTACAGGATAAGTAATGTAATGTATGTACACAGTGACTGCACCAGCAGAATAGTGAGTGCAGCTCTGGAGTATAATACAGGATGTAACTCAGTATCAGTTCAGGATAAGTAATGTAATGTATGTACACAGTGACTGCACCAGCAGAATAGTGAGCGCAGCTCTGGAGTATAATACAGGATGTAACTCAGGATCAGTACAGGATAAGTAATGTAATGTATGTACACAGTGACTGTACCAGCAGAATAGTGAGCGCAGCTCTGGAGTATAATACAGGATGTAACTCAGGATCAGTACAGGATAAGTAATGT
>CAMRHE010001907.1:0-2500 GCA_947044405.1 Leptodactylus fallax | reverse complement strand
ATAAAAAAACCACACCCAAATAAAACAAAAAACCAAAAAAAAACAACAAACAAAAACACCACCAAAATTCCACCACTTTTCAACAACAAAAAAAAAAAAAACAAAAAAAAAAAAAAAAAAAATAAATAAAAAAGAACAAAAAGAAAAAAAAAAACAACAAAAAAAAAAAAACAACAACCACCAACACCAAAAATACCAACACAATAGTCCACCACCCACAAAAAACCGCCGCCCACAACAAAAAAAAAAAAAACTTTTTTAAAGCCACAGGGGGCCGGGGGGGGGAAAAAAAAAGCACAACACCCTGGGGGCAACGGACACACAACACCCACACGGAAGGGGAAAGGGCGGCAACACAACAGGCCGGCCGCCCGCCGACCGACAGCCACCGCATTGTGGTTGGCCCCCCCCCCCCCCCACCCCTCCCCCCCACAAACACACCCCCCACCTTTTAAAAAAAATATGACTCGAACACACAAAGCGAGAAAATCCGGATTTGATGCGTATCAAATATTTCCTGAAATTCGAATTGAATTCCACTTCGTCAGCTTCGATTCGCTCATCTCTAGAAGTGTCCGATACATTGCCGATGAAAAAGTTCTGCACGCTCGATATTTCCATCCAGTGCTTTCATTTAAGAATCAATGGACACCCGAGGTCCACCATGCTCTGAGCGTGTCCGCTATTTTGGTCCTCTGTTTGTCCGTTGTTCTGGTCCTCCAGCAGACAGCCGGGTGCAGGTGTGAACCGAAAACAATCCATTTTGATGCGCTTTTTTTGAGCCAAAGCCAGAAGTATATAATATAAGAATATAAGAACTTCCTATATATTTCCCATTCCATTTGTAGCCACTACTAGGTTTGGCTCAAAAAACGCAGCAAAATCTGCAACAAAAAAAGTTGCGTTTCCGCAACGTGGGGCCTCGGCCTCAAACGGACGTAACTCTGAAGTCAATCTGTTTTACATCTGTTAAAACAGATCCTTTGACTTCAAAATGGACAAAGACAGAGCGTGTCCGTTGTTGTAGCTGACCGACAATGAGAACACACTCATTCACTCCCGTTGTTTTAGATAGGCTGTGATGGCCGTTTTTTTGCTGTCATGTGAATAAGGCCTGATTCTGCAGCCATGTGTTAGGACTTGTTCACACAGTGCACTCAAGCTGCTTTTTTGTAGCACTATTGGAATAAGCCTCCCCTTCTGTTATCTATAGGTTAGAAAGAAGAGTCGGTGGAGTAAGAACATCCTCATCGGGGTCTGTGGCCTGCAGCGTCCATTGGTCACATTACTGCGAGGATAATGTGAAGGATTCAAAAATATTCAAAAATACCTGGTCAGTAACATGTTAAAGGGGTTCTCCAGGGAATTTGGGTACCCTTATCATTTTATTGATTTGAATACTCCTAACTACTTTTTACTGACTTACTGAAGCACAAAATTGGTTTTGTAACCTCACTGAGCTTTGAACTTCATAGCCAGGTGTATCCAATCATGAGAAAAGGTATTTAAGGTGGCCAATTGCAAGTTGTTCTCCTATTTGAATCTCCTCTGAAGAGTGGCATCATGGGCTCCTCAAAACAACTCTCAAATGATCTGAAAACAAAGATTGTTCAACATAGTTGTTCAGGGGAAGGATACAAAAAGTTGTCTCAGAGATTTAACCTGTCAGTTTCCACTGTGAGGAACATAGTAAGGAAATGGAAGACCACAGGGACAGTTCTTGTTAAGCCCAGAAGTGGCAGGCCAAGAAAAATATCAGAAAGGCAGAGAAGAAGAATGGTGAGAACAGTCAAGGACAATCCACAGACCACCTCCAAAGAGCTGCAGCATCATCTTGCTGCAGATGGTGTCACTGTGCATCGGTCAACAATACAGCACACTTTGCACAAGGAGAAGCTGTATGGGAGAGTGATGCGAAAAACCCGTTTCTGAAAGCACGCCACAAACAGAGTCGCCTGAGGTATGCAAAAGCACATTTGGACAAGCCAGCTTCATTTTGGAAGAAGGTCCTGTGGACTGATGAAACAAAGATTGAGTTGTTTGGTCATACAAAAAGGCGTTATGCATGGCGTCAAAAAAACACAGCATTCCAAGAAAAACACTTGCTACCCACTGTAAAATTTGGTGGAGGTTCCATCATGCTTTGGGGCTGTGTGGCCAATGCCGGCAGCGGGGAATCTTGTTAAAGTTGAGGGGCGCATGGATTCAACTCAGTATCAGCAGATTCTTGAGAATAATGTACAAGAATCAGTGACCAATTTGAAGTTACGCCGGGGATGGATATTTCAGCAAGACAATGATCCAAATCTACTCAGGCATTCATGCAGAGGAACAATTACAATGTTCTGGAATGGCCATCCCAGTCCCCAGACCTGAATATCATTGAACATCTGTGGGATAATGTGAAGCGGGCTGTCCATGCTCGGCGACCATCAAACTTAACTGAACTGGAATTGTTTTGTAAAGAGGAATGGTCAAAAATACCTTCATCCAGGAACTG
>CAMRHE010001906.1:0-21288 GCA_947044405.1 Leptodactylus fallax | reverse complement strand
AAGGACATAGGGGTATTATAGTAGTATATTTTGTATAGGGTAGTATTATAGTAGTTATACACTTGTACACACACTGTATATGTAGTTATACTCTTGTACACAGGGTGCCTATTTATAGTAGTTATATTCTTGTACATAGGAGGTAGTATTATAGTAGTTATATTCTTGTACATAGGGGCAGTATTATAGTAGTTATATTCTTGTTCATAGGAGCAGTATTATAGTAGTTATATTCTTGTACATAGGAGGTAGTATTATAGTAGTTATATTCTTGTACATAGGGCAGTATTATAGTAGTTATATTCTTGTACATAGGGGCAGTATTATAGTAGTTATATTCTTGTACATAGGAGCAGTATTATAGTAGTTATATTCTTGTACATAGGAGGCAGTATTATAGTAGTTATATTCTTGTGCATAGGAGCAGTATTATAGTAGTTATATTCTTGTACATAGGAGGTAGTATTATAGTAGTTATATTCTTGTACATAGGAGGTAGTATTATAGTAGTTATATTCTTGTACATAGGAGCAGTATTATAGTAGTTATATTCTTGTGCATAGGAGCAGTATTATAGTAGTTATATTCTTGTTCATAGGAGCAGTATTATAGTAGTTATATTCTTGTACATAGGGGCAGTATTATAGTAGTTATATTCTTGTTCATAGGAGCAGTATTATAGTAGTTATATTCTTGTACATAGGAGCAGTATTATAGTAGTTATATTCTTGTACATAGGAGCAGTATTATAGTAGTTATATTCTTGTACATAGGGGCAGTATTATAGTAGTTATATTCTTGTACATAGGAGGAGTATTATAGTAGTTATATTCTTGTTCATAGGAGCAGTATTATAGTAGTTATATTCTTGTACATAGGAGCAGTATTATAGTAGATATATTCTTGTACATAGGAGCAGTATTATAGTAGTTATATTCTTGTACATAGGAACAGTATTATAGTAGTTATATTCTTGTACATAGGAGCAGTATTATAGTAGTTATATTCTTGTACATAGGTGCAGTATTATAGTAGTTATATTCTTGTACATAGGAGCAGTATTATAGTAGTTATATTCTTGTACATAGGGGGCAGTATTATAGTAGTTATATTCTTGTACATAGGGGCAGTATTATAGTAGTTATATTCTTGTACATAGGAGGTAGTATTATAGTAGTTATATTCCTGTACATAGGAGCAGTATTATAGTAGTTATATTCTTGTACATAGGAGCAGTATTATAGTAGTTATATTCTTGTACATAGGAGCAGTATTATAGTAGTTATATTCTTGTACATAGGAGCAGTATTATAGTAGTTATATTCCTGTACATAGGAGCAGTATTATAGTAGTTATATTCTTGTACATAGGGGGCAGTATTATAGTAGTTATATTCTTGTACATAGGAGCAGTATTATAGTAGTTATATTCTTGTACATAGGAGCAGTATTATAGTAGTTATATTCCTGTACATAGGAGCAGTATTATAGTAGTTATATTCTTGTACATAGGAGCAGTATTATAGTAGTTATATTCTTGTACATAGGAGCAGTATTATAGTAGTTATATTCTTGTACATAGGAGCAGTATTATAGTAGTTATATTCTTGTACATAGGAGGTAGTATTATAGTAGTTATATTCTTGTACATAGGAGGTAGTATTATAGTAGTTATATTCTTGTACATAGGAGGTAGTATTATAGTAGTTATATTCTTGTACATAGGAGCAGTATTATAGTAGTTATATTCTTGTACATAGGAGGCAGTATTATAGTAGTTATATTCTTGTACATAGGAGCAGTATTATAGTAGTTATATTCTTGTACATAGAAGCAGTATTATAGTAGTTATATTCCTGTACATAGGAGCAGTATTATAGTAGTTATATTCTTGTACATAGGAGCAGTATTATAGTAGTTATATTCTTGTACATAGGAGCAGTATTATAGTAGTTATATTCTTGTACATAGGAGCAGTATTATAGTAGTTATATTCTTGTACATAGGAGGTAGTATTATAGTAGTTATATTCTTGTACATAGGAGGTAGTATTATAGTAGTTATATTCTTGTACATAGGAGCAGTATTATAGTAGTTATATTCTTGTACATAGGAGCCAGTATTATAGTAGTTATATTCTTGTACATAGGAGTAGTATTATAGTAGTTATATTCCTGTACATAGGAGCAGTATTATAGTAGTTATATTCTTGTACATAGGGGTAGTATTATAGTAGTTATATTCTTGTACATAGGAGCAGTATTATAGTAGTTATATTCTTGTACATAGGGGGCAGTATTATAGTAGATATATTCTTGTACATAGGGGCAGTATTATAGTAGTTATATTCTTGTACATAGGAGGTAGTATTATAGTAGTTATATTCTTGTACATAGGAGCAGTATTATAGTAGTTATATTCTTGTACATAGCAGTATTATAGTAGTTATATTCTTGTACATAGGAGTAGTATTATAGTAGTTATATTCTTGTACATAGCAGTATTATAGTAGTTATATTCTTGTACATAGGAGGTAGTATTATAGTAGTTATATTCTTGTACATAGGAGCAGTATTATAGTAGTTATATTCTTGTACATAGGAGTAGTATTATAGTAGTTATATTATTGTACATAGCAGTATTATAGTAGTTATATTCTTGTACATAGCAGTATTATAGTAGTTATATTCTTGTACATAGGAGCAGTATTATAGTAGTTATATTCTTGTACATAGGTTTTTTTTTTTCTGGGCAGTATTATAGTAGTTATATTCTTGTACATAGGAGTAGTATTATAGTAGTTATATTCTTGTACATAGCAGTATTATAGTAGTTATATTCTTGTACATAGGAGTAGTATTATAGTAGTTATATTCTTGTACATAGGAGTAGTATTATAGTAGTTATATTCTTGTACATAGGAGCCGTATTATAGTAGTTATATTCTTGTACATAGGAGGTAGTATTATAGTAGTTATATTCTTGTACATAGGGGCAGTATTATAATAGTTATATTCTTGTACATAGGAGGTAGTATTATAGTAGTTATATTCTTGTACATAAGAGCAGTATTATAGTAGTTATATTCTTGTACATAGGAGGCAGTATTATAGTAGTTATATTCTTGTACATAGGAGGCAGTATTATAGTAGTTATATTCTTGTACATAGGAGGCAGTATTATAGTAGTTATATTCTTGTACATAGGAGCAGTATTATAGTAGTTATATTCTTGTACATAGGAGCAGTATTATAGTAGTTATATTCTTGTACATAGGAGGCAGTATTATAGTAGTTATATTCTTGTACATAGGGGCAGTATTATAGTAGTTATATTCTTGTACATAGGAGCAGTATTATAGTAGTTATATTCTTGTACATAGGAGGCAGTATTATAGTAGTTATATTCTTGTACATAGGGGCAGTATTATAGTAGTTATATTCTTGTACATAGGAGCAGTATTATAGTAGATATATTCTTGTACATAGGGGGCAGTATTATAGTAGTTATATTCTTGTACATAGGGGCAGTATTATAGTAGTTATATTCTTGTACATAGGGGTAGTATTATAGTAGTTATATTCTTGTACATAGGAGCAGTATTATAGTAGTTATATTCTTGTACATAGGAGTAGTATTATAGTAGTTATATTCTTGTACATAGGAGTAGTATTATAGTAGTTATATTCTTGTACATAGGAGTCAGTATTATAGTAGTTATATTCTTGTACATAGGAGCAGTATTATAGTAGTTATATTCTTGTACATAGGAGGCAGTATTATAGTAGTTATATTCTTGTACATAGGAGGCAGTATTATAGTAGTTATATTCTTGTACATAGGAGGCAGTATTATAGTAGTTATATTCTTGTACATAGGAGCAGTATTATAGTAGTTATATTCTTGTACATAGGAGTAGTATTATAGTAGTTATATTCTTGTACATAGGAGCAGTATTATAGTAGCTATATTCTTGTAGATAGGGGCAGTATTATAGTAGTTATATTCTTGTATATAGGAGGTAGTATTATAGTAGTTATATTCTTGTACATAGGAGCAGTATTATAGTAGTTATATTCTTGTACATAGGGGCAGTATTATAGTAGTTATATTCTTGTACATAGGAGCAGTATTATAGTAGTTATATTCTTGTACATAGGAGGTAGTATTATAGTAGTTATATTCTTGTACATAGGAGGTAGTATTATAGTAGTTATATTCTTGTACATAGGAGCAGTATTATAGTAGCTATATTCTTGTACATAGGAGCAGTATTATAGTAGTTATATTCTTGTATATAGGAGTAGTATTATAGTAGTTATATTCTTGTACATAGGAGCAGTATTATAGTAGTTATATTCTTGTACATAGGGGCAGTATTATAGTAGTTATATTCTTGTACATAGGAGCAGTATTATAGTAGTTATATTCTTGTACATAGGAGGTAGTATTATAGTAGTTATATTCTTGTACATAGGAGGTAGTATTATAGTAGTTATATTCTTGTACATAGGAGTAGTATTATAGTAGTTATATTCTTGTACATAGGAGCAGTATTATAGTAGTTATATTCTTGTACATAGGAGATAGTATTATAGTAGTTATATTCTTGTACATAGGAGTAGTATTATAGTAGTTATATTCTTGTACATAGGAGCAGTATTATAGTAGTTATATTCTTGTATATAGGAGGTAGTATTATAGTAGTTATATTCTTGTACATAGGAGCAGTATTATAGTAGTTATATTCTTGTACATAGGAGCAGTATTATAGTAGTTATATTCTTGTACATAGGAGCAGTATTATAGTAGTTATATTCTTGTACATAGGAGCAGTATTATAGTAGTTATATTCTTGTACATAGGAGCAGTATTATAGTAGTTATATTCTTGTACATAGGAGGTAGTATTATAGTAGTTATATTCTTGTACATAGGAGGTAGTATTATAGTAGTTATATTCTTGTATATAGGAGCAGTATTATAGTAGTTATATTCTTGTACATAGGAGCAGTATATTATTATAGTCTCCGATCATTATCTAGATATAAGAGGTTTATTAGAGAGGTTTCCTATACCAGTTCTCAGTATCTCGGTACCTGACATTGCATTTGATTCTAACATTACAGGTGCAGGTGAATTGAGGGCTTTATTATGCTGCTATATACACTAGGGTAGACTTTCTTGCACCTCCTATCGGGTGGGTGTAGTATAATACGGTCATACATATATAACACATTGATTATCCCAACCTGATTTATAGATGGATCTATACAGAACTGTCTGGCGGCCTGGGGCTGGCTGTGGGGACACTCGGGGGCGTTTTCTTGTCTTAGTTCACACTTGCTAAGATGTCTGCTTGGTGCCACGTCATTGGAAAGCTGCTAATGAAGAAAGTCAGAATTACAAATGATACCTCTAGTGCCCCCTATAGGTAGCTATCCCAGTGTCAGCTGACACGTTTCAGGCACATTATGAGCAAGGACTATACGGTGCCAGGTAGGGATTACTTTTGGATGATCATACCTGAGTCTGTGAGTCGGTGGTCGGGGTGGGCTCCACACAACATCTATGGTCTAACCCTTTGTCAGGGCTCTCAGGGATTGGTTTGGGTCTGTCTGAGTTGGGGGGCACAGAATTAAGGTCTGCTTGTCCGCTGCTGTCAGTTTCCATAGGCTCCTGGCCGGGCTGCAGGGTTTGCTGGTCGGGTTCACAGATCTGCTCCCCAGGACTGACCGCGACCTCTGACATCTTGGCGTCGCTCTCCATTGCTTCTGTGGAGTCCTGCACCTCACTGTCTTGTTGTGGGCCGCTGACCTCCATACATGTAGTGGTCTGTGCGCTCCCCTGGACGGCCTCCTGACAGCACAGAGAAGATGGCTGGGGGACGGGCCTCTCTGCATGGACTTGTGTGCTGCTCCCACATTCTCCATCTTGCTCTTCAGTTTGGGTGCTAGACGTTAATGTTGGAGGAGATTCCTGAGATGACGTGGAAGATAATGGGGCGATAGATTCACGTGGGTGATCCAAGAAGATGAGAACAATCTGAGGAAAAACAGGAGACAAAATGATAGCACAAGTCTGGAGCATCTTTTCTAATAACTGTGCCTTGTGCTGTTCCTCTGTTATTCCTCCTGGAAATATAGGAATACACTGACAACTGGGTGGGAGTGGCCTATAGTCTATACTGTCCAATCAGTGCTGAGTAGGTGAATGATAACACCCAATTGACAATTTGGAAAAGACCACCACAAGGCATGTCAGGAAAGTGGACAGATCCTTCTTAAATACGTCCCCCCCGCCCCCACCCCGGACCTCTGGAAACACTTCATAAGATGAAGTTATCCATCCTATACTGTGGACAATCTCCCGCTCTTCTTCCCATCTTACCTGCTTGACCACCCTCTGCTGGCAGTGGCATCCTCCCTGACACTGGGGGCGCTCTCTGTGGACACATTATCCAGCGTAAGATTCTGTCCTTGGTCACGAAAGTTGAGAACGATCTGTTGAAAAGGGGACAAATCCACAAAAATCACTTCATTTTGTTAATAACTATTGACCCCTTTGCAAACTTTTGCACAGCATTGTATGTCTAAAGGGGGTCTGGGTTTGGGAGAAAGGCTCTGAATGGATTCAGGAAACAACTCCGGTCCATGGTCTGGACAATAGAGCCCACCATATAGCAATCTATCTCACCAATTGGCATACCGCCCCTCCCCCCTGTCCTGACAACGGCCGGTCCAGGTCATTTCCGCTGTCTGTTAGCAGCCTACCTCCTGTATCAATGCAAGTGTCCCATATTGTGACGTTTCTAGTGCTCCGTACCCCAACACCCTAATGATGGAGCCTCAAGCCTTAGCACAGATGACATATGTTGTCTGCGGTAGTCTGACCTGACTGACGCCGGGCTGGGGGCTGACCACTGTGGCTCCTGCGGCGCAGCGCGACACCTGCGGTCGGATCTCAGCAGCCGAGCCCTGGACGTTGGATGATTGTCCACAGCCTGGACCCTGCAGCAAGAAACAGAGAAACTCAGACCTATAGGGGTGGAGCGGCGGCGGGCGATATGGACTCCTATATGACCTGATCCTTTAAGTATTTACCTGTGTCGCCTTAGAGGTCGGGGGGCAGGGACTGAGCACAGGTGCAAGAGGAAGATGATGGAGGTGGCGTCTGCCGTGTGGTCGGCAAGGAAGCGTTCACCTGCAAGAGAAGGAGAAAAACACATCATTACATAAGCGGAGAAATCCCCGATACACAGTCCGGGCTACGCCGCAGAGGATACAGGCAGCGGAGGACGCACGGCGGCGATAACCACGTCCTGAAGACCCTCAGCGTCACTGCCAGATGTGGGGGTTAAAGCAGAAATGAATGTGAAGCAGCCATGTCTATACATGACATCAAGAAGGAAAAATGGCTGCCCAGTGGTTGCTATGGAAACTATGGGGAGCCGGTTTGGCAGGAGCGATCAGCGGAGAGAGGTAGAATGAAATCCTCAATGATTTATGATGTGAGGCCGGCCAGGCACAGGAATACAACCCCCATCATCCTCATCATTAGCACTATGGATAGTCTAGTACAGGGGACTCGGCTATGCTATAAAGTGATATTAGATGGGAAAACTAGATAAGTAGTCGTTCCTTTATGTATTCTTAGGTGTTTACAGGGCTGGGGGGGGGGGGGCAAAATGGTCGCCATTGCCCTCCGCACCTAATATCATGGCTGCCAGGTCCTAAATATTAGGGAATTGCTGCTTTGGCGACTGCCTTATATACAGCTATATACCATCACCCCCAATGTGTGTGTATACAGGAGGCGCCTCTGTATCCTTATTAATCAGGGGCGGCAGGGACGAAGCCTTGCGTCAATCACGAGATGACAAAGGAAGGAGCTGCCATCCTTCAAGTATCCGAGGAGCGTACGGCAGCTGCTCTGAGCGTGGGCCGAGAGCAAACAATGATGGCAGGACGGGGAGGAGACTAACGGCGTGTAAGAAAGCCGCACCGACAGCTGGAAACATGATTAATGGCATCCACGTCGGTTGTCAGGCTCGGCCTGAAATGAGAAATTGGACTGACGCAGACAACTGACAGTGATGGATGATGGAGTCAGGTGTCAGGATCAGTCATCACGTCCACATCTGAATAACAGGCTAAAAAAGGAGCGGGAGACGACTCCTAGAGCCATAACGTGAGGGCACACTGCGAGATGAATATGGTGACGTGAAGAATCACTGCGGACGGGAAGACAGCTTAAAGGGGAAGTCCTACTGGATAGGGGACAATGGCCGGATCAGAGGTGCCTGCACCTAGTCCACCTCTGTGAATGGAGCGGTGGTCACATATGCCCACTCCGACTCTATGGGACTAATGAAGAGAAGCCAAGGACAGTGCTCAGATATGTCCGGCAGTCTCATAGAAGTGGTCAGGATAGCAGCGCCCCCATATGGTCACTGCTCCATTCATATGGGGGACTTAGGCTTGCCGACAACCCATTAATTTGTTACTAGAAAATATCCCTTTAACCGCTTGCTGACAGCCCATTGACTATATATGACCCGGCAGTCGGGTTAGCAGTGGTACAAGATCATGCAGCTGTAGAAGCGGGGAGCCGGCTGTCAGTGACGGGGGAAGGTTTATTACTGTCACTGCCTTCCTGAATGCTGGAAAAGCACCCAATGATCACTGTATATGACTATGGACGCTGCCATGATGGGTCCTCCTCCTGGCTCTACGGTCATGTGATCACCAACGTTTTCCTCCTTTAACTGGGGCAAAGTATCAGCCACACGGGGGAAAAAAAAGGAAATGTAAAAAATACCCCCTATTATTCTATTATGGGGGTTCTAGCCCCCGCCCCCAGCGACACCTACATAAAAATCTCCTTAATGGAGAGGGAAAACTATTTAAAAAAATAATAAAATTGAAGCATTTTGTGTTAAAAAAAAAATTCATTTTTTTTTATTTCATGATACATTTTCCCAGATATTTAAAGAAAAAAAAAAATCCAAAAAAAAAATAAAAAAAATAAAAATGTTGTCGCGGTAACGCTCCTTTAAACGTGACGTCACGAAGCAGGGATAAAATCATTTTAACAACCTTCTGACAGATCCCGGTGACCCACGCTGTGACCAGAGGGCCGGGGTGCTGAGCCCCCACCAGGTCAGGCCCCTCTGTGCACGTGTCTGCAGTCACTGACCACAAGCTCTGGGCTCCCAGTACTGGGGGCCACTCCTCATATGGCTGAGCCTTGCTGTCTCTTACCTGAGTGTCACTCCCCGAGCTCTGCACCGGGCCCAGTAATAGCGTCGGCTCTGCTCCCGGCCTCAGTTGCCTGCCGGTGGTCTTATCTTCTGGGTTCGTTTCGAAGGCCTTTTGCTCAAAGTGCAGAGAGCACAGCTGGTACCTCCCGGCGCTGCCACCAAGCTCCAGATCCTTCAAGAGCTGAGAAGACTCCTGGCCGGAGACCCCGCACAGACTGGCCCATCGCTCCGCAGCCTCCCGCTCTGCTGGGAAGGGGTAGAAGGCGACTGCGCTGTCCGTCCTCCCAGAAGCGTTCCTGCAGCCTCGCACCAGGCAATGAGACATCATGGACCTGACAAGAACAGGAGGCAGACGTCAATCACTAGGACAGATCACAGGATGGAGGGGAACATCACAGGGGAGCGACGGATTACCATAATAATAGGGGGAAGAAAACATTACAAAAAGGAAATTCATGGGGGATGGGACAGACTGGAGATAATCCAAAGGATTACAGAGAGGTGAACCCCAACCCCGCCATTACATCTGGACAAACAAACAAAATATTTGTGTAAGAGGAGAGATAAGCCAGAGATAAGGAGCACCAGAGAGGAACCCAGCCGCTTATCATCCTTATCCTATCAAAGAAGCATGTAACACCTGGATATACCCCGTACTGATCCTGAGTTACATCCTGTATTATACTCCAGAGCTGCGCTCACTATTCTGCTGGTACAGTCACTGTGTACATACATTACATTACTTATCCTGTACTGATCCTGAGTTACATCCTGTATTATACTCCAGAGCTGCACTCACTATTCTGCTGGTGCAGTCACTGTGTACATACATTACATTACTTATCCTGTACTGATCCTGAGTTACATCCTGTATTATACTCCAGAGCTGCACTCACTATTCTGCTGGTACAGTCACTGTGTACATACATTACATTACTTATCCTGTATTATACTCCAGAGCTGCGCTCACTATTCTGCTGGTGCAGTCACTGTGTACATACATTACATTACTTATCCTGTACTGATCCTGAGTTACATCCTGTATTATACTCCAGAGCTGCACTCACTATTCTGCTGGTACAGTCACTGTGTACATACATTACATTACTTATCCTGTACTGATCCTGAGTTACATCCTGTATTATACCCCAGAGCTGCACTCACTATTCTGCTGGTACAGTCACTGTGTACATACATTACATTACTTATCCTGTATTATACTCCAGAGCTGCACTCACTATTCTGCTGGTGCAGTCACTGTGTACATACATTACATTACTTATCCTGTACTGATCCTGAGATATATCCTGTATTATACTCCAGAGCTGCACTCACTATTCTGCTGGTACAGTCACTGTGTACATACATTACATTACTTATCCTGTACTGATCCTGAGTTACATCCTGTATTATACTCCAGAGCTGCACTCACTATTCTGCTGGTACAGTCACTGTGTACATACATTACATTACTTATCCTGTATTATACTCCAGAGCTGCGCTCACTATTCTGCTGGTGCAGTCACTGTGTACATACATTACATTACTTATCCTGTACTGATCCTGAGTTACATCCTGTATTATACTCCAGAGCTGCACTCACTATTCTGCTGGTACAGTCACTGTGTACATACATTACATTACTTATCCTGTACTGATCCTGAGTTACATCCTGTATTATACCCCAGAGCTGCACTCACTATTCTGCTGGTACAGTCACTGTGTACATACATTACATTACTTATCCTGTATTATACTCCAGAGCTGCACTCACTATTCTGCTGGTGCAGTCACTGTGTACATACATTACATTACTTATCCTGTACTGATCCTGAGATATATCCTGTATTATACTCCAGAGCTGCACTCACTATTCTGCTGGTACAGTCACTGTGTACATACATTACATTACTTATCCTGTACTGATCCTGAGTTACATCCTGTATTACACTCCAGAGCTGTGCTCACTATTCTGCTGGTGCAGTCACTGTGTACATACATTACATTACTTATCCTGTACTGATCCTGAGTTACATCCTGTATTATACTCCAGAGCTGCGCTCACTATTCTGCTGGTGCAGTCACTGTGTACATACATTACATTACTTATCCTGTACTGATCCTGAGATATATCCTGTATTATACTCCAGAGCTGCACTCACTATTCTGCTGGTACAGTCACTGTGTACATACATTACATTACTTATCCTGTACTGATCCTGAGTTACATCCTGTATTATACTCCAGAGCTGCGCTCACTATTCTGCAGCCTTCAGAGCTGAAATCTCCCAGTATATCCCGCTTGTCCAGTGTCAGTTTATTACTGATTTATTTCTGGTCAGGGCCATCTTTATACCAGACTCACAAACAACTGAATAGACAAACCTCCCCCGCACTACAGATAAGCTGTTATGGGGACAGCAGAATTCATTCAGCTTTCCTTACTACACAAGGTATATTTGGCCACCAAAAAGTGGTAAGTGTGAACGCGCCCTGACACTGATCATAGGAGGTCACAGCAGATTCTCTCCAGGATTTATAAGCCTATGCGTGACCGGCAAGCTGGAAACCATCTCTCTTATTACAGACAGTCAGGGAGAAGGGATTGTCTGAGGAGCAGCGAGAGAAATAATTAAGTCTCGCTTCTATCGCTTTCAGTCGTGTCTATGTAAGGACAAGTGACCAAAAGCACCTTTGCAAATCTTCTGGTTTTGGGTTCACAGCTGCTGTGCAGACCTATGGACGATCAGTCTGCGCAGGGTCTGTAAGCACAAAACTGGTCATACCCTTCAAGGTGCAAATAACACGTATCTTACTATTACTGGCAGGAGTGATTTCTACAAAATATGGACAAAAAAATAAAATAAAAAAATATTGACTACATTATCATGAAACTCAGAGAGTTAGTAAGTGCCCCCCACAGTCTCCAGCTCAGATAATCCAGGCCGGGCGGAGGGTCCTGCGTATCTGCTGGGAAGAAAGTCATGCATTGCAAAGTAGGGCACTTGTCAAGTATGATGAATGCCCCCATTTGTGAGAACTTGCTGCAATAGGATGGGGGTGTATAGATATCTCTGCGCTTATCCTCCTCCCCCTCGCAGGAAACAGACAGGAGCAATAGTGACAGCGCAGTAAAAACCACAACACAGCCATGTTCAGATGTGGCAGAAAATAACTGAGCAAAAATAAGAGGGGAAACGGACAACGACATAAATATACAGTGGGGAAAACAAGTATTTAGTCAGCCACCAATTGTGCAAGTTCTCCCACTTATAAAGATGGGGCCGGCCTGTAATTGTCATCATAGGTAGACCTCAACTATGAGAGACAAAATGAGAAAACTAATCCAGAAAATCACATTGTCTGATTTTTAAAGAATTTATTTGCAAATTATGGTGGAAAATAAGTATTTGGTCACCTACAAACAAGCAAGATTTCTGTCTCTCACAGACCTGTGACTTCTCCTTTAAGAGGCTCCTCTGTCCTCCACTCATTACCTGTAGTAATGGCTCCTGTGTGACATTGTATCAGTATAAAAGACTCCTGTCCACAACCTCAAACAGTCACACTCCAAACTCCACTATGGTGAAGACCAAAGAGCTGTGGAAGGACCAGAAACAAAATGGTAGCCCTGCACCAGGCTGGGAAGACTGAATCTGCAATAGGCAAGCAGCTTGGTGTGAAGAAATCACCTGTGGGAGCCATAATTAGAAAATGGAAGACATACAAGACCACTGATAATCTCCCTCCATCAGGGGCTCCACGCAAGATCTCACCCCGTGGGGTCAAAATGATCACAAGAACGATGAGCAAAAATCCCAGAACCCCACGGGGGGGACCTAGTGAGTGACCTGCAGAAAGCTGGGACTAACGTAACAAAGGCTACCGTCAGTAACACACTACGCCGCCAGGGACTCAGATCCTGCAGTGCCAGACGTGTCCCCCTGCTTAAGCCAGTACATATCTGGGCCCGTCTGAAGTTTGCTAGAGAGCATTTGGATGTTCCAGAAGAGTATTGGGAGAATGTCATATGGTCAGATGAAACCAAAGTAGAACTGTTTGGTAGAAACACAACTCGTGGTGTTTGGAGGAGAGTGAATGCTGAGTTGTATCCAGAGAACACCATACCTACTGTGAGGCATGGGGGGGGCAACATCATGTATGGGGCTGTTTCTCTGCAAAGGGACCAGGACGACTGATCCGTGTACATGAAAGAATGAATGGGGCCATGTATGGGGAGATTGTGAGTGCAAACCTCCTTCCATCAGCAAGGGCATTGAAGATGAAACGTGGCGGGGTCTTTCAGCATGACAATGATCCCAAGCACACCGCCAGGACAACGAAGGAGCGGCTTCGTAAGAAGCATTTCAAGGTCCTGGAGTGGCCTAGCCAGTCTCCAGATCTCAGCCCCATAGAAAACCTTTGGAGGGAGGTGAAAGTCCGTGTTGTCCAGCGACAGCCCCAAAACATCCCTGCTCTAGAGGAGATCTGCATGGAGGAATGGGCCAACATACCAGCAACAGTGTGTGCCAACCTTGTGAAGACTTACAGGAAACGTTTCATCTCTGTCATTGCCAACAAAGGAGATAGAACAAAGGATTGAGATGAACTTTGGTTATTGACCAAATACTTATTTTCCACCATAATTTGCAAATAAATTCTTTAAAAATCAGACCATGTGATTTTCTGGATTAGTTTTCTCATTTTGTCTCTCATAGCTGAGGTCTACCTATGATGACAATTACAGGCCGGCCTCATCTTTATAAGTGGGAGAACTTGCACAATTGGTCGCTGACTAAATACTTTTTTTCCCCACTGTACAATAAAACACAAATATAACATACACAATGTATCAATATAACACAATGTAGCCATGTAATAAAACAGCACAATGTGACCACATAATAATATAACAGGTAAGCGATAAGTCCGGAGCAGATAGGAGGATTAGTGACTACACAGGAAAAGCCACAAATATCTCAATTTAGATTCTGAAAAGAATCTTATATTAATACATAGATTAAATAAAAAAAAAAAAAAAAAAAAAAAACTACAATATTTTTACATCTGTTACGTGTCTGTTTTGTCCATTTTTCACAGGCCATAAAAAAAAAAAAAGATAGAAAAAAAAAACTACAAAAAATAAATACAAGCTAGAACTAAAAGATAAAAAACATATATAATATGAGAAAGAATAAACGCTATATAATAAAAGAGAAAAAAGTCTAAATAGAATAAAATTTTAAAAAATGTAACAAATATAAAAGAGAAGAAACTGCAGAGAAGGCGGCAAAATATAAGAGTGAGAGCTGAGGGCTATACGTGGCCCCTCCGTCATCACATGGGGTCTGGGTGACAATTATCAGGAGCTGCTAATGAGAAGGCAGGAATGTGCCGCAGGAATGTGCCGCAGGAATGTGCCGCAGGAATATCAGGACCTGCCAATCACCCCCATCACCACAGAATCTGGACCTGGACTGTTAAGGGTTAATAAGCACTGGATGAGGAGGAGGCTGCCCCAGGTGCTGAATATTGGGGTACATCGCCACTGTGGGAGGTACAGGCACTGGGGTGGGATATTGGGGTCCGGGTCCTGGGGCAGTGACGTGGGCTATATGAAGGTGCTGAATATTGGGGGCAATGCTAATAGGAATAGTGAGATGTATAGGGGGAGCTGAATATTGGGGTCACCACTAATAAATACTAGGGCACCTTATAATGGGCATGTCATTGTGGGTAGTATACAGAAGAGGGAGCTGGATACTGGGGCGCAGGGGGTGTAATATACAAGGCTCGGGGTGCAGGTATACAGTGATGGGGCAGATACTGGGGCACAGGGGGTGTAATATACAAGGCTCGGGGTGCAGGTATACAGTGATGGGGCAGATACTGGGGCGCAGGGGGTGTAATATACAAGGCTCGGGGTGCAGGTATACAGTGATGGGGCAGATATTGGGCGCAGGGGGTGTAATATACAAGGCTCGGGGTGCAGGTATACAGTGATGGGGCAGATATTGGGCGCAGGGGGTGTAATATACAAGGCTCGGGGTGCAGGTATACAGTGATGGGGCAGATACTGGGGCGCAGGGGGTGTAATATACAAGGCTCTAGGGGCAGGTATACAGTGATGGGGCAGATATTGGGCGCAGGGGGTGTAATATACAAGGCTCGGGGTGCAGGTATACAGTGATGGGGCAGATACTGGGGCACAGGGGGTGTAATATACAAGGCTCGGGGTGCAGGTATACAGTGATGGGGCAGATACTGGGGCGCAGGGGGTGTAATATACAAGGCTCGGGGTGCAGGTATACAGTGATGGGGCAGATATTGGGCGCAGGGGGTGTAATATACAAGGCTCGGGGTGCAGGTATACAGTGATGGGGCAGATATTGGGCGCAGGGGGTGTAATATACAAGGCTCGGGGTGCAGGTATACAGTGATGGGGCAGATACTGGGGCGCAGGGGGTGTAATATACAAGGCTCTAGGGGCAGGTATACAGTGATGGGGCAGATATTGGGCGCAGGGGGTGTAATATACAAGGCTCGGGGTGCAGGTATACAGTGATGGGGCAGATACTGGGGCGCAGAGGGTGTAATATACAAGGCTCGGGGGTGCAGGTATACAGTGATGGGGCAGATACTGGGGCGCAGGGGGTGTAATATACAAGGCTCGGGGTGCAGGTATACAGTGATGGGGCAGATATTGGGCGCAGGGGGTGTAATATACAAGGCTCGGGGTGCAGGTATACAGTGATGGGGCAGATACTGGGGCGCAGGGGGTGTAATATACAAGGCTCTAGGGGCAGGTACACAGTGATGGGGCAGATACTGGGGCGCAGGGGGTGTAATATACAAGGCTCGGGGTGCAGGTATACAGTGATGGGGCAGATATTGGGCGCAGGGGGTGTAATATACAAGGCTCTAGGGGCAGGTATACAGTGATGGGGCAGATATTGGGCGCAGGGGGTGTAATATACAAGGCTCGGGGTGCAGGTATACAGTGATGGGGCAGATACTGGGGCGCAGGGGGTGTAATATACAAGGCTCGGGGTGCAGGTATACAGTGATGGGGCAGATACTGGGGCGCAGGGGGTGTAATATACAAGGCTCTAGGGGCAGGTATACAGTGATGGGGCAGATACTGGGGCGCAGGGGGTGTAATATACAAGGCTCGGGGTGCAGGTATACAGTGATGGGGCAGATACTGGGGCGCAGGGGGTGTAATATACAAGGCTCGGGGGTGCAGGAATACAGTGATGGGGCAGATATTGGGGCACAGGGGGTGTAATATACAAGGCTCTAGGGGCAGGTATACAGTGATGGGGCAGATACTGGGGCGCAGGGGGTGTAATATACAAGGCTCGGGGTGCAGGTATACAGTGATGGGGCAGATATTGGGCGCAGGGGGTGTAATATACAAGGCTCGGGGTGCAGGTATACAGTGATGGGGCAGATACTGGGGCGCAAGGGGTGTAATATACAAGGCTCGGGGTGCAGGTATACAGTGATGGGGCAGATACTGGGGCGCAGGGGGTGTAATATACAAGGCTCGGGGTGCAGGTATACAGTGATGGGGCAGATACTGGGGCGCAGGGGGTGTAATATACAAGGCTCTAGGGGCAGGTATGTAGTGATGGGGCAGATATTGGGCGCAGGGGGTGTAATATACAAGGCTCTAGGGGCAGGTATACAGTGATGGGGCAGATACTGGGGCGCAGGGGGTGTAATATACAAGGCTCGGGGTGCAGGTATACAGTGATGGGGCAGATATTGGGCGCAGGGGGTGTAATATACAAGGCTCGGGGTGCAGGTATACAGTGATGGGGCAGATATTGGGCGCAGGGGGTGTAATATACAAGGCTCGGGGTGCAGGTATACAGTGATGGGGCAGATACTGGGGCACAGGGGGTGTAATATACAAGGCTCTAGGGGCAGGTATGCAGTGCTGGGGCAGATACTGGGGCGCAGGGGGTGTAATATACAAGGCTCGGGGTGCAGGTATACAGTGATGGGGCAGATACTGGGGCGCAGGGGGTGTAATATACAAGGCTCGGGGTGCAGGTATACAGTGATGGGGCAGATATTGGGGCACAGGGGGTGTAATATACAAGGCTCGGGGGTGCAGGTATACAGTGATGGGGCAGATACTGGGGCGCAGGGGGTGTAATATACAAGGCTCGGGGTGCAGGTATACAGTGATGGGGCAGATACTGGGGCGCAGGGGGTGTAATATAAGAGGCTCGGGGTGCAGGTATACAGTGATGGGGCAGATATTGGGCGCAGGGGGTGTAATATACAAGGCTCTAGGGGCAGGTACACAGTGATGGGGCAGATACTAGGGCGCAGGGGGTGTAATATACAAGGCTCGGGGTGCAGGTATACAGTGATGGGGCAGATACTGGGGCGCAGGGGGTGTAATATACAAGGCTCTAGGGGCAGGTACACAGTGATGGGGCAGATACTGGGGCGCAGGGGGTGTAATATACAAGGCTCGGGGTGCAGGTATGTAGTGATGGGGCAGATACTGGGGCGCAGGGGGTGTAATATACAAGGCTCTAGGGGCAGGTACACAGTGATGGGGCAGATACTGGGGCGCAGGGGGTGTAATATACAAGGCTCGGGGTGCAGGTATGTAGTGATGGGGCAGATATTGGGGCGCAGGGGGTGTAATATACAAGGCTCGGGGGTGCAGGTATGTAGTGATGGGGCAGATATTGGGCGCAGGGGGTGTAATATACAAGGCTCTAGGGGCAGGTATACAGTGATGGGGCAGATACTGGGGCGCAGGGGGTGTAATATACAAGGCTCGGGGTGCAGGTATACAGTGATGGGGCAGATACTGGGGCGCAGGGGGTGTAATATACAAGGCTCGGGGTGCAGGTATACAGTGATGGGGCAGATACTGGGGCGCAGGGGGTGTAATATACAAGGCTCGGGGTGCAGGTATACAGTGATGGGGCAGATACTGGGGTGCAGGGGGTGTAATATACAAGGCTCTAGGGGCAGGTATACAGTGATGGGGCAGATACTGGGGCGCAGGGGGTGTAATATACAAGGCTCGGGGTGCAGGAATACAGTGATGGGGCAGATACTGGGGTGCAGGGGGTGTAATATACAAGGCTCTAGGGGCAGGTATGCAGTGCTGGGGCAGATACTGGGGCGCAGGGGGTGTAATATACAAGGCTCTAGGGGCAGGTATGCAGTGATGGGGCAGATACTGGGGCGCAGGGGGTGTAATATACAAGGCTCGGGGTGCAGGTATACAGTGATGGGGCAGATATTGGGCGCAGAGGGTGTAATATACAAGGCTCGGGGGTGCAGGTATACAGTGATGGGGCAGATACTGGGGCGCAGGGGGTGTAATATACAAGGCTCGGGGGTGCAGGTATACAGTGATGGGGCAGATACTGGGGCGCAGGGGGTGTAATATACAAGGCTCTAGGGGCAGGTATGTAGTGATGGGGCAGATATTGGGCGCAGGGGGTGTAATATACAAGGCTCTAGGGGCAGGTATACAGTGATGGGGCAGATACTGGGGCGCAGGGGGTGTAATATACAAGGCTCGGGGTGCAGGTATACAGTGATGGGGCAGATATTGGGCGCAGGGGGTGTAATATACAAGGCTCGGGGTGCAGGTATACAGTGATGGGGCAGATACTGGGGCGCAGGGGGTGTAATATACAAGGCTCGGGGTGCAGGTATACAGTGATGGGGCAGATATTGGGCGCAGGGGGTGTAATATACAAGGCTCGGGGTGCAGGTATACAGTGATGGGGCAGATATTGGGCGCAGGGGGTGTAATATACAAGGCTCTAGGGGCAGGTATACAGTGATGGGGCAGATACTGGGGCGCAGGGGGTGTAATATACAAGGCTCGGGGTGCAGGTATACAGTGATGGGGCAGATACTGGGGCGCAGGGGGTGTAATATACAAGGCTCGGGGTGCAGGTATACAGTGATGGGGCAGATACTGGGGCGCAGGGGGTGTAATATACAAGGCTCGGGGTGCAGGTATACAGTGATGGGGCAGATATTGGGCGCAGGGGGTGTAATATACAAGGCTCGGGGGTGCAGGTATACAGTGATGGGGCAGATATTGGGCGCAGGGGGTGTAATATACAAGGCTCGGGGTGCAGGTATACAGTGATGGGGCAGATATTGGGGCGCAGGGGGTGTAATATACAAGGCTCGGGGTGCAGGTATAGAGTGATGGGGCAGATACTGGGGCGCAGGGGGTGTAATATACAAGGCTCGGGGTGCAGGTATACAGTGATGGGGCAGATATTGGGCGCAGGGGGTGTAATATACAAGGCTCTAGGGGAAGGTATACAGTGATGGGGCAGATATTGGGCGCAGGGGGTGTAATATACAAGGCTCGGGGTGCAGGTATACAGTGATGGGGCAGATACTGGGGCACAGGGGGTGTAATATACAAGGCTCGGGGTGCAGGTATACAGTGATGGGGCAGATACTGGGGCACAGGGGGTGTAATATACAAGGCTCGGGGTGCAGGTATACAGTGATGGGGCAGATACTGGGGCGCAGGGGGTGTAATATACAAGGCTCGGGGTGCAGGTATACAGTGATGGGGCAGATACTGGGGCGCAGGGGGTGTAATATACAAGGCTCGGGGTGCAGGTATACAGTGATGGGGCAGATATTGGGGCGCAGGGGGTGTAATATACAAGGCTCGGGGTGCAGGTATACAGTGATGGGGCAGATACTGGGGCACAGGGGGTGTAATATACAAGGCTCGGGGTGCAGGTATACAGTGATGGGGCAGATATTGGGCGCAAGGGGTGTAATATACAAGGCTCGGGGTGCAGGTATACAGTGATGGGGCAGATATTGGGGCACAGGGGGTGTAATATACAAGGCTCTAGGGGCAGGTATGCAGTGCTGGGGCAGATACTGGGGCGCAGGGGGTGTAATATACAAGGCTCGGGGTGCAGGTATACAGTGATGGGGCAGATATTGGGGCACAGGGGGTGTAATATACAAGGCTCTAGGGGCAGGTATACAGTGATGGGGCAGATACTGGGGCGCAGGGGGTGTAATATACAAGGCTCGGGGTGCAGGTATACAGTGATGGGGCAGATATTGGGGCACAGGGGGTGTAATATACAAGGCTCGGGGGTGCAGGTATACAGTGATGGGGCAGATATTGGGGCACAGGGGGTGTAATATACAAGGCTCTAGGGGCAGGTATACAGTGATGGGGCAGATACTGGGGCGCAGGGGGTGTAATATACAAGGCTCGGGGTGCAGGTATGTAGTGATGGGGCAGATACTGGGGCGCAGGGGGTGTAATATACAAGGCTCGGGGTGCAGGTATACAGTGATGGGGCAGATATTGGGGCACAGGGGGTGTAATATACAAGGCTCGGGGTGCAGGTATACAGTGATGGGGCAGATATTGGGGCACAGGGGGTGTAATATACAAGGCTCTGGGGGCAGGTATACAGTGATGGGGCAGATACTGGGGCGCAGGGGGTGTAATATACAAGGCTCGGGGTGCAGGTATGCAGTGATGGGGCAGATACTGGGGCGCAGGGGGTGTAATATACAAGGCTCGGGGTGCAGGTATACAGTGATGGGGCAGATATTGGGGTGCCCCTCCCGTGGAGCTGTATATAACTACACCGCTATAGTGCGCTATGGGCAGGGATATAGGGGGTACGGGCAGGGTGTCGGGGTACGGGAGCTTCTTACCTCGCTCAGACATGCTGCCCCGGCTCCGCGGGTCACCGAGCTCCGGGTGTCCGTCCTTTTGTCTGGGCTCCGGGGATGAGACTGCCGGGGAGTGAGGAGGACACAGCCGGGGCGGACAGGAAGTAGGAGGAGAGAGGGGACATGGAGGCCGCACACCGCTCGGCCCCACCGCACACACCCGGAGCAGCGCCCGCTCTGTGCACGGCCGGGTCACACGTCACCCGCAAGGCACCACTGGGAGCGGAGCAACGGAGGGGGCGGGGCACGGAGAACTACAACTCCCATCATCCACTCCCCGTGTGTCACAGTCATTAGT
>CAMRHE010001905.1:0-21451 GCA_947044405.1 Leptodactylus fallax | reverse complement strand
GACTGCAGGTGACATCTACCACATTATCTGTACTCAGAGAGTTATCACTGTGTTATCTGTGGTGTTACATAGGACTGCAGGTGACATCTACTACATTATCTGTACTTAGAGAGTTATCACTGTGTTATCTGTGGTGTTACATAGCACTTCCGGTGACATCTACTACATTATCTGTACTCAGAGAGTTATCACTGTGTTATCTGTGATGTTACATAGGACTTCCGGTGCCATCTACTACATTATCTGTACTCAGAGAGTTATCACTGTGATATCTGTGGTGTTACATAGGACTGCAGGTGACATCTACTACATTATCTGTACTCAGAGAGTTATCACTGTGTTATCTGTGATGTTACATAGGACTTCCGGTGACATCTACTACATTATCTGTACTCAGAGAGTTATCACTGTGATATCTGTGGTGTTACATAGGACTGCAGGTGACATCTACTACATTATCTGTACTCAGAGAGTTATCACTGTGTTATCTGTGGTGTTACATAGGACTGCAGTTGGCATCTACTACATTATCTGTACTCAGAGTTATCACTGTGTTATCTGTGGTGTTACATAGGACTGCAGGTGACACCTACTACATTATCTGTACTCAGAGAGTTATCACTGTGTTATCTGTGGTGTTACATAGGACTGCAGGTGACATCTACTACATTATCTGTACTCAGAGAGTTATCACTGTGTGTTATCTGTGGTGTTACATAGGACTGCAGGTGACATCTACTACATTATCTGTACTCAGAGAGTTATCACTGTGTTATCTGTGGTGTTACATAGGACTGCAGGTGACATCTACTACATTATCTGTACTCAGAGAGTTATCACTGTGTGTTATCTGTGGTGTTACATAGGACTGCAGGTGACATCTACCACATTATCTGTACTCAGAGAGTTATCACTGTGTTATCTGTGGTGTTACATAGGACTGCAGGTGACATCTACTACATTATCTGTACTTAGAGAGTTATCACTGTGTTATCTGTGGTGTTACATAGGACTTCCGGTGACATCTACTACATTATCTGTACTCAGAGAGTTATCACTGTGTTATCTGTGATGTTACATAGGACTTCCGGTGACATCTACTACATTATCTGTACTCAGAGAGTTATCACTGTGATATCTGTGGTGTTACATAGGACTGCAGGTGACATCTACTACATTATCTGTACTCAGAGAGTTATCACTGTGTTATCTGTGATGTTACATAGGACTTCCGGTGACATCTACTACATTATCTGTACTCAGAGAGTTATCACTGTGATATCTGTGGTGTTACATAGGACTGCAGGTGACATCTACTACATTATCTGTACTCAGAGAGTTATCACTGTGTTATCTGTGGTGTTACATAGGACTGCCGGTGACATCTACTACATTATCTGTACTCAGAGAGTTATCACTGTGTTATCTGTGGTGTTACATAGGACTGCCGGTGACATCTACATTATCTGTACTCAGAGAGTTATCACTGTGTTATCTGTGGTGTTACATAGGACTGCAGGTGGCATCTACTACATTATCTGTACTCAGAGAGTTATCACTGTGTTATCTGTAATGTTACATAGGACTGCAGGTGACATCTACTACATTATCTGTACTCAGAGAGTTATCACTGTGTGTTATCTGTGGTGTTACATAGGACTGCAGGTGACATCTACTACATTATCTGTACTCAGAGAGTTATCACTGTGTGTTATCTGTGGTGTTACATAGGACTGCAGGTGACATCTACTACATTATCTGTACTCAGAGAGTTATCCCTGTGTTATCTGTGGTGTTACATAGGACTGCAGGTGACATCTACTACATTATCTGTACTCAGAGAGTTATCACTGTGTTATCTGTGGTGTTACATAGGACTGCATGTGACATCTACATTATCTGTACTCAGAGAGTTATCACTGTGTTATCTGTGGTGTTACATAGGACTGCAGGTGACACCTACTACATTATCTGTACTCTGAGAGTTATCACTGTGTTATCTGCTGTGTTACATAGGACTGCAGGTGACACCTACTACATTATCTGTACTCAGAGAGTTATCATTGTGTTTTATCTGTGGTGTTACATAGGACTGCAGGTGACATCTACTACATTATCTGTACTCAGAGAGTTATCACTGTGTGTTATCTGTGGTGTTACATAGGACTGCAGGTGACATCTACTACATTATCTGTACTCAGAGAGTTATCACTGTGTGTTATCTGTGGTGTTACATAGGACTGCAGGTGACATCTACTACATTATCTGTACTCAGAGAGTTATCACTGTGATATCTGTGGTGTTACATAGGACTGCAGGTGACATCTACTACATTATCTGTACTTAGAGAGTTATCACTGTGTTATCTGTGGTGTTACATAGGATTGCAGGTGACATCTACTACATTATCTGTACTCAGAGAGTTATCACTGTGTTATCTGTGGTGTTACATAGGACTGCAGGTGGCATCTACTACATTATCTGTACTCAGAGAGTTATCACTGTGTTATCTGTGGTGTTACATAGGACTGCAGGTGACATCTACTACATTATCTGTACTCAGAGAGTTATCACTGTGTTATCTGTGGTGTTACATAGGACTTCCGGTGACATCTACTACATTATCTGTACTCAGAGAGTTATCACTGTGTTATCTGTGATGTTACATAGGACTTCCGGTGACATCTACTACATTATCTGTACTCAGAGAGTTATCACTGTGATATCTGTGGTGTTACATAGGACTGCAGGTGACATCTACTACATTATCTGTACTCAGAGAGTTATCACTGTGTTATCTGTGGTGTTACATAGGACTGCAGGTGACATCTACTACATTATCTGTACTCTGAGAGTTATCACTGTGTTATCTGCTGTGTTACATAGGACTGCAGGTGACACCTACTACATTATCTGTACTCAGAGAGTTATCATTGTGTTTTATCTGTGGTGTTACATAGGACTGCAGGTGACATCTACTACATTATCTGTACTCAGAGAGTTATCACTGTGTGTTATCTGTGGTGTTACAAAGGACTGCAGGTGACATCTACTACATTATCTGTACTCAGAGAGTTATCACTGTGTGTTATCTGTGGTGTTACATAGGACTGCAGGTGACATCTACTACATTATCTGTACTCAGAGAGTTATCACTGTGTTATCTGTGGTGTTACATAGGACTGCAGGTGACATCTACTACATTATCTGTACTTAGAGAGTTATCACTGTTTTATCTGTGGTGTTACATAGGACTGCAGGTGACATCTACTACATTATCTGTACTCAGAGAGTTATCACTGTGTTATCTGTGGTGTTACATAGGACTGCAGGTGACATCTACTACATTATCTGTACTCAGAGAGTTATCACTGTGTTATCTGTGATGTTACATAGGACTTCCGGTGACATCTACTACATTATCTGTACTCATAGAGAGTTATCACTGTGATATCTGTGGTGTTACATAGGACTGCAGGTGACATCTACTACATTATCTGTACTCAGAGAGTTATCACTGTGTTATCTGTGGTGTTACATAGGACTGCAGGTGACATCTACTACATTACCTGTACTCAGAGAGTTATCACTGTGTTATCTGTGGTGTTACATAGGACTGCAGGTGGCATCTACTACATTATCTGTACTCAGAGTTATCACTGTGTTATCTGTGGTGTTACATAGGACTGCAGGTGACACCTACTACATTATCTGTACTCAGAGAGTTATCACTGTGTTATCTGTGGTGTTACATAGGACTGCAGGTGACATCTACTACATTATCTGTACTCAGAGAGTTATCACTGTGTGTTATCTGTGGTGTTACATAGGACTGCAGGTGACATCTACTACATTATCTGTACTCAGAGAGTTATCACTGTGTTATCTGTGGTGTTACATAGGACTGCAGGTGACATCTACTACATTATCTGTACTCAGAGAGTTATCACTGTGTGTTATCTGTGGTGTTAGATAGGACTGCAGGTGACATCTACCACATTATCTGTACTCAGAGAGTTATCACTGTGTTATCTGTGGTGTTACATAGGACTGCAGGTGACATCTACTACATTATCTGTACTTAGAGAGTTATCACTGTGTTATCTGTGGTGTTACATAGGACTTCAGGTGACATCTACTACATTATCTGTACTCAGAGAGTTATCACTGTGTTATCTGTGATGTTACATAGGACTTCCGGTGACATCTACTACATTATCTGTACTCAGAGAGTTATCACTGTGATATCTGTGGTGTTACATAGGACTGCAGGTGACATCTACTACATTATCTGTACTCAGAGAGTTATCACTGTGTTATCTGTGATGTTACATAGGACTTCCGGTGACATCTACTACATTATCTGTACTCAGAGAGTTATCACTGTGATATCTGTGGTGTTACATAGGACTGCAGGTGACATCTACTACATTATCTGTACTCAGAGAGTTATCACTGTGTTATCTGTGGTGTTACATAGGACTGCAGGTGGCATCTACTACATTATCTGTACTCAGAGTTATCACTGTGTTATCTGTGGTGTTACATAGGACTGCAGGTGACACCTACTACATTATCTGTACTCAGAGAGTTATCACTGTGTTATCTGTGGTGTTACATAGGACTGCAGGTGACATCTACTACATTATCTGTACTCAGAGAGTTATCACTGTGTGTTATCTGTGGTGTTACATAGGACTGCAGGTGACATCTACTACATTATCTGTACTCAGAGAGTTATCACTGTGTTATCTGTGGTGTTACATAGGACTGCAGGTGACATCTACTACATTATCTGTACTCAGAGAGTTATCACTGTGTGTTATCTGTGGTGTTACATAGGACTGCAGGTGACATCTACCACATTATCTGTACTCAGAGAGTTATCACTGTGTTATCTGTGGTGTTACATAGGACTGCAGGTGACATCTACTACATTATCTGTACTTAGAGAGTTATCACTGTGTTATCTGTGGTGTTACATAGGACTTCCGGTGACATCTACTACATTATCTGTACTCAGAGAGTTATCACTGTGTTATCTGTGATGTTACATAGGACTTCCGGTGACATCTACTACATTATCTGTACTCAGAGAGTTATCACTGTGATATCTGTGGTGTTACATAGGACTGCAGGTGACATCTACTACATTATCTGTACTCAGAGAGTTATCACTGTGTTATCTGTGATGTTACATAGGACTTCCGGTGACATCTACTACATTATCTGTACTCAGAGAGTTATCACTGTGATATCTGTGGTGTTACATAGGACTGCAGGTGACATCTACTACATTATCTGTACTCAGAGAGTTATCACTGTGTTATCTGTGGTGTTACATAGGACTGCCGGTGACATCTACTACATTATCTGTACTCAGAGAGTTATCACTGTGATATCTGTGGTGTTACATAGGACTGCAGGTGACATCTACTACATTATCTGTACTCAGAGAGTTATCACTGTGTTATCTGTGGTGTTACATAGGACTGCCGGTGACATCTACTACATTATCTGTACTCAGAGAGTTATCACTGTGTTATCTGTGGTGTTACATAGGACTGCAGGTGGCATCTACTACATTATCTGTACTCAGAGAGTTATCACTGTGTTATCTGTAATGTTACATAGGACTGCAGGTGACATCTACTACATTATCTGTACTCAGAGAGTTATCACTGTGTGTTATCTGTGGTGTTACATAGGACTGCAGGTGACATCTACTACATTATCTGTACTCAGAGAGTTATCACTGTGTGTTATCTGTGGTGTTACATAGGACTGCAGGTGACATCTACTGCATTATCTGTACTCAGAGAGTTATCACTGTGTTATCTGTGGTGTTACATAGGACTGCATGTGACATCTACATTATCTGTACTCAGAGAGTTATCACTGTGTTATCTGTGGTGTTACATAGGACTGCAGGTGACACCTACTACATTATCTGTACTCTGAGAGTTATCACTGTGTTATCTGCTGTGTTACATAGGACTGCAGGTGACACCTACTACATTATCTGTACTCAGAGAGTTATCATTGTGTTTTATCTGTGGTGTTACATAGGACTGCAGGTGACATCTACTACATTATCTGTACTCAGAGAGTTATCACTGTGTGTTATCTGTGGTGTTACATAGGACTGCAGGTGACATCTACTACATTATCTGTACTCAGAGAGTTATCACTGTGTGTTATCTGTGGTGTTACATAGGACTGCAGGTGACATCTACTACATTATCTGTACTCAGAGAGTTATCACTGTGATATCTGTGGTGTTACATAGGACTGCAGGTGACATCTACTACATTATCTGTACTTAGAGAGTTATCACTGTGTTATCTGTGGTGTTACATAGGATTGCAGGTGACATCTACTACATTATCTGTACTCAGAGAGTTATCACTGTGTTATCTGTGGTGTTACATAGGACTGCAGGTGGCATCTACTACATTATCTGTACTCAGAGAGTTATCACTGTGTTATCTGTAATGTTACATAGGACTGCAGGTGACATCTACTACATTATCTGTACTCAGAGAGTTATCACTGTGTGTTATCTGTGGTGTTACATAGGACTGCAGGTGACATCTACTACATTATCTGTACTCAGAGAGTTATCACTGTGTGTTATCTGTGGTGTTACATAGGACTGCAGGTGACATCTACTGCATTATCTGTACTCAGAGAGTTATCACTGTGTTATCTGTGGTGTTACATAGGACTGCATGTGACATCTACTACATTATCTGTACTCAGAGAGTTATCACTGTGTTATCTGTGGTGTTACATAGGACTGCAGGTGACACCTACTACATTATCTGTACTCTGAGAGTTATCACTGTGTTATCTGTTGTGTTACATAGGACTGCAGGTGACATCTACTACATTATCTGTACTCAGAGAGTTATCACTGTGTTTTATCTGTGGTGTTACATAGGACTGCAGGTGAAATCTACTACATTATCTGTACTCAGAGAGTTATCACTGTGTGTTATCTGTGGTGTTACATAGGACTGCAGGTGACATCTACTACATTATCTGTACTCAGAGAGTTATCACTGTGTGTTATCTGTGGTGTTACATAGGACTGCAGGTGACATCTACTACATTATCTGTACTCAGAGAGTTATCACTGTGTTATCTGTGGTGTTACATAGGACTGCAGGTGACATCTACTACATTATCTGTACTCAGAGAGTTATCACTGTGTTATCTGTGGTGTTACATAGGACTGCAGGTGACATCTACTACATTATCTGTACTTAGAGAGTTATCACTGTGTTATCTGTGGTGTTACATAGGACTGCAGGTGACATCTACTACATTATCTGTACTCTGAGAGTTATCACTGTGTGTTATCTGTGGTGTTACATAGGACTGCAGGTGACATCTACTACATTATCTGTACTCAGAGAGTTATCACTGTGTTATCTGTGGTGTTACATAGGACTGCAGGTGACATCTACTACATTACCTGTACTCAGAGAGTTATCACTGTGTTATCTGTGGTGTTACATAGGACTGCAGGTGACATCTACTACATTATCTGTACTCAGAGAGTTATCACTGTGTTATCTGTGGTGTTACATAGGACTGCAGGTGACATCTACTACATTATCTGTACTCAGAGAGTTATCACTGTGTTATCTGTGGTGTTACATAGGACTGCAGGTGACATCTACTACATTATCTGTACTCAGAGAGTTATCACTGTGTGTTATCTGTGGTGTTACATAGGACTGCAGGTGACATCTACTACATTATCTGTACTCAGAGAGTTATCACTGTGTTATCTGTGGTGTTACATAGGACTGCAGGTGACATCTACTACATTATCTGTACTCAGAGAGTTATCACTGTGTGTTATCTGTGGTGTTACATAGGACTGCAGGTGACATCTACTACATTATCTGTACTCAGAGAGTTATCACTGTGTGTATCTGTGGTGTTACATAGGACTGCAGGTGACATCTACTACATTATCTGTACTCAGAGAGTTATCACTGTGTTATCTGTGGTGTTACATAGGACTGCAGGTGACATTACTACATTATCTGTACTCAGAGAGTTATCACTGTGTGTATCTGTGGTGTTACATAGGACTGCAGGTGACACTACTACATTATCTGTACTCAGAGAGTTATCACTGTGTTATCTGTGGTGTTACATAGGACTGCAGGTGACATCTACTACATTATCTGTACTCAGAGAGTTATCACTGTGTTTTATCTGTGGTGTTACATAGGACTGCAGGTGACATCTACTACATTATCTGTACTCAGAGAGTTATCACTGTGTGTTATCTGTGGTGTTACATAGGACTGCAGGTGACATCTACTACATTATCTGTACTCAGAGAGTTATCACTGTGTTATCTGTGGTGTTACATAGGACTGCAGGTGACACCTACTACATTATCTGTACTCAGAGAGTTATCACTGTGTGTTATCTGTGGTGTTACATAGGACTGCAGGTGACATCTACTACATTATCTGTACTCAGAGAGTTATCACTGTGTGTTATCTGTGGTGTTACATAGGACTGCAGGTGACATCTACTACATTATCTGTACTCAGAGAGTTATCACTGTGTTATCTGTGGTGTTACATAGGACTGCAGGTGACATCTACTACATTATCTGTACTCAGGGGTGTTTTGTTTTTTTTGTGTGTGTGGTTAGGGGGGCGGGCGGCTCACATCTCCTACTTTTGTGCACAGGGCGTTTTCTCTGTGTTTTGTGTGGTGTGACATAGGACGGCGGGTGACATCTACTCATTTCTGTACTCAGAGAGTTATCACTGTGTGTTATCTGTGGTGTTACATAGGTACAAGACTATACATAGGTATAAGTGACAGGACTGTACATAGTATAAGTGACGCCATCTTTCGTCTGCTGTTACTTGTCACATACTAGAGATTTCTGACGCGCAGCAGTTACCATAGCAACCGGTCTCTTTTCCGCCTTTTTTTAATTTGAGAGGCATTGGTGTAGGTATCTGATTGGTTGTTCTAGGCCCCGCCTCCACACCTGACTGATTTCTTCCCCTGAGGAGAACGAGCGGTAATGTCATCTCAGCCAATCAGGATCCTTGTTACTTTATACTGAGTGCAAATTAGGGAAAGAAAGCTGAACTCTGATTGGCCCCTGGGAGACTGGAGCTTGTTGTAGTGTGAGTTGTAGTGATAGAATAATGTGAGGTAATATAATAATTTGAGGTGTAGTGATGTGATATTATGAGGTGATATAATAATGTGATGTGTAGTGATGTAATATTATGAGGTGATATAATAATGTGAGGTGATATAATGTGAGGTGTGATATAATAATGTGAAATGTAGTAATGTGAGGTGATATAATGTGATGTGTAGTGATATAATAATGTGAGGTGTAGTGATGTAATATTATGAGTTGTAGTGATGTAATATTGTGAGGTGATATGATGTGAAGTGTAGTGATATAATAATGCGAGGTTTATCACTGCACCTCACATTATTATATCACTACACATCACATTATCACCTCACATTATTATATAACTGGACCTCACATTATTATATCACTACACCTCAACTTATTATATCAATACATGTCACATTATTATATAACTCGATCTCATATTATTATATCACTATAACTCAGTTTATTATATCAAAACACCTCATCTTATATCACTGGACCCCAAATTATATCACTACACCTCAGATTACTATATCACTATACATCATATTATTACTGTATATCATAGCATGACTAAGGGATGTTATACCCTGAAACGCAAACGCATTTCTGTGATCCTGAGTTGGATTGTACTATTTTAGTCATGTAAATTAAAAGTTAATTTTTTTTTTTTTTGGATTATTTTGTTGGTTGCTGGAATTTTTTACCATTTTTTTGAATCATGTGTACATGCCCTATGGAGTCCAGGGCATATTCCCATGCACCAGCATTAAGAAGTCTTCCTTGAACAATATTAGAGTCAGTGGTGAGCTGAAGCTTTTTTTCATTTTTCTTTTTGGAATATTGTGACATGTATTGATATAATAAGTTGGAGGGGTCCAGGTATATAACAATGTGACGTGTAGTGGTATAATAAGTTGGTGGGGTCCAGGTATATAATAATGTGAGGTGTAGTGATATAATGAGTTGGTGGGGTCCAGGTATATAATAATGTGACGTGTAGTGATATAATAAGTTGGTGGGGTCCAGGTATATAATAATGTGACGTGTAGTGATATAATAATGTGGGGTCCAGGTATATAATAATGTGACGTGTAGTGATATAATAAGTTGGTGGGTTCAGGTATATAATAATGTGACGTGCAGTGATATAATAAGTTGGTGGGGTCCAGATATATAATAATGTGACGTGTAGTGATATAATAATGTGGGGTCAGGTATATAATAATGTGACGTGCAGTGATATAATAAGTTGGAGGGGTCCAGGTATATAGTAAAGTGACGTGTATTTATATAATAAGTTGGAGGAGTCCAGGTATATAATAATGTGACGTGTATTTATATAATAAGTTGGAGGGGTCCAGGTATATAATAATGTTACGTGTATTTATATAATAAGTTGGAGGGGTCCAGGTATATAATAATGTGACGTGTAGTGATATAATAAGTTGGAGGGGTCCAGGTATATAATAATGTTACGTGTATTTATATAATAAGTTGGTGGGGTCCAGGTATATAATAATATGACGTGTAGTGATATAATAATGTTGGGTCCAGGTATATAATAATGTGACGTGTAGTGATATAATGAGTTGGTGGGGTCCAGGTATATAATAATGTGACGTGTAGTGATATAATAAGTTGGTGGGGTCCAGGTATATAATAATGTGACGTGTAGTGATATAATAATGTGGGGTCCAGGTATATAATAATGTGACGTGTAGTGATATAATAAGTTGGTGGGTTCAGGTATATAATAATGTGACGTGCAGTGATATAATAAGTTGGTGGGGTCCAGATATATAATAATGTGACGTGTAGTGATATAATAATGTGGGGTCAGGTATATAATAATGTGACGTGCAGTGATATAATAAGTTGGAGGGGTCCAGGTATATAGTAAAGTGACGTGTATTTATATAATAAGTTGGAGGAGTCCAGGTATATAATAATGTGACGTGTATTTATATAATAAGTTGGAGGGGTCCAGGTATATAATAATGTTACGTGTATTTATATAATAAGTTGGAGGGGTCCAGGTATATAATAATGTGACGTGTAGTGATATAATAAGTTGGAGGGGTCCAGGTATATAATAATGTGACGTTCAGTGATATAATAAGTTTTAGGGGTCCAGGTATATAATAATGTGACGTGCAGTGATATAATAAGTTGGTGGGGTCCAGGTATATAATAATGTGACATGCAGTGATATAATAAGTTGGAGGGGTCCTGTGATATCCTGATATAGGCATGCAGGGGTATTCTAGCTGTATAAATCTCCCCGCTGCCCCCCTCCACCCTTTCCTTGCCGCACACTCGGCAGTCAGTATAATTGCACCTGACAGGACACAGACATGGTAATACCGGGGAGCGCTCGGCCCTTTAATCATTGTCAAATCCTCTTCTTGGCAGCCCCCCCTCCCCCTTCCCGGGAGAGAGTGAAAGATGGCGGAGTGCCAGGCTCAGCATCTGCCCCTCCAGCTGTTATAATCCTCTCCCTCATCATCCTCCTCGCTGGAGCCCAGGGATTAACTCTTTCGTCTTTGGAACCTCTTTATTCTTCACAGGTTGAGGATTGTCAGCTCTTGGGGTTCGGTCTTCGCAACCTGTTTAGGATCACCAGTTACAGAGCATGGCATTAACCCCGACCTACGTGCCTGTGTCCCACACCACGGGGAAGATGCTGCTCCTGGGAAGGCTTTTCAGGCAGTGAGAGGGTTAATGTTGCCTCCGCCGGGCACTGTTCATTCACTGTGTAGCCACTCAGCGCCCTTTTTTGGAAATGCAGCAAATGACTGAGGAGATTCCCATTGGCTGCCAACAGCTGTCACTCAGCAGCCGGGGCTCAGGCACCAGAGGGATATATATATTTATATACATTGCATATATATGAGTGCGCGTGAGACGGAGCGTATCCCACAGGCTGAGAGACGAGAGGTTGCAGCACGGAGCAGAGCGTCACCATGAGTGAGGTGAGTGCCGCACATCGTCCACGCTGATCCCTCCTGACTTTGACATTCCGAACACATTTCAATGCAGCGATTTCCGAAGGGTTAAACGACCGCGATAACCCATCGGAATGAAGCAGGGGCGCAGAGAGAGGGACGGCGGCAAAGAGGATAAGGTCTCTGCAAGGTTTCCAGGCTATAGTGGACGGTCGGAACTTTTACCGGACTGCAGCAGTGGACGACGCAGCCATACGCGAACCTAAGTTAGTAATGGCGGCCGACTACGCAAAGATTTAGCGGTCTCTCACTCGACTGACATGAGCTTAGCGGTTTTTGCCCCAAAAACACTGAAAATGATGTTTAGCGGAAATGTAAAATTCCTGTAGTTCGTAGCGCAGGACGGCTTATAAAATATGGCGGTCTGTGGATAAATTACAGTTGTCGACGTTTCGTTCTATTTTGCTGGCGAATGTACACGGAAAAGAAAATTCTGGTAAATTGTGCATGCTCAGGTGCGCCGCCACTCTGTGCATTGGTAATGTGATCAGTGTAGTAGTGCGCCACCACCGCTATACATTGTAACGACTAATGCAGCATTGCACAGTACAGCCGTCCCTATATAATGCAGGGTATGGGTGTAGCAGAGCCCCACCCCCCACCCCTACATTTCATATTATAAAAAAAAAAGTAAAAATAACCCACCCCCCCCCCCCCCCAACACCACACCACACAAAAAACACACCCACCCCCCACAAAAAAATAATAGAAGAGCCCCCCCCCCCCCCCCCACCCCACACCAAAAAAAAACAACCAAAACCACTCTCACCACACAAGTAATAGAAGAGGCCCCCCCCCCCCCCCTTAACAACACCCCAAAAAAACCCAGAACAACCCCCCGACAACCAGTAATAGAAGAGCGCCCCCCCCCCCCCCTATAACACCCCCCAGAAAACACAGTGATAACCCCCCGAGCACAGATAATGTAGGAGATGCCCCCTGCAGTCCTATGTAACACCACAGATAACACAGCGATAACTCTCTGAGTACAGATAATGTAGTAGATGTCACCTGCAGTCCTATGTAACACCACAGATAACACAGTGATAACTCTCTGAGTACAGATAATGTAGTAGATGTCACCTGCAGTCCTATGTAACACCACAGATAACACAGTGATAACTCTCTGGGTACAGATAATGTAGTAGATGTCACCTGCAGTCCCATGTAACACCACAGATAACACAGCGATAACTCTCTGAGTACAGATAATGTAGTAGATGTCACCTGCAGTCCTATGTAACACCACAGATAACACAGCGATAACTCTCTGAGTACAGATAATGTAGTAGATGTCACCTGCAGTCCTATGTAACACCACAGATAACACAGCGATAACTCTCTGAGTACAGATAATGTAGTAGATGTCACCTGCAGTCCTATGTAACACCACAGATAACACAGTGATAACTCTCTGAGTACAGATAATGTAGTAGATGTCACCTGCAGTCCTATGTAACACCACAGATAACACAGTGATAACTCTCTGAGTACAGATAATGTAGTAGATGTCACCTGCAGTCCTATGTAACATCACAGATAACACACAGGGATAACTCTCAGAGTACAGATAATGTAGTAGATATCACCTGCAGTCCTATGTAACATCACAGATAACACACAGGGATAACTCTCTGACTACAGACAATGTAGTAGATGTCACCTGCAGTCCTATGTAACATCACAGATAACACAGTGATAACTCTCTGAGTACAGATAATGTAGTAGATGTCACCTGCAGTCCTATGTAACACCACAGATAACACAGTGATAACTCTCTGAGTACAGATAATGTAGTAGATGTCACCTGCAGTCCTATGTAACACCACAGATAACACAGTGATAACTCTCTGAGTACAGATAATGTAGTAGATGTCACCTGCAGTCCTATGTAACATCACAGATAACACAGTGATAACGCTCTGAGTACAGATAATGCAGTAGATGTCACCTGCAGTCCTATGTAACACCACAGATAACACAGGGATAACTCTCTGAGTACAGATAATGTAGCAGATGTCACCTGCAGTCCTATGTAACACTACAGATAACACAGTGATAACTCTCTGAGTACAGATAATGTAGTAGATGTCACCTGCAGTCCTATGTAACACCACAGATAGCACAGTGATAACTCTCTGAGTACAGATAATGTAGTAGATGTCACCTGCAGTCCTATGTAACACCACAGATAACACAGTGATAACTCTCTGAGTACAGATAATGTAGTAGTCACCTGCAGTCCTATGTAACACCACAGATAACACAGTGATAACTCTCTGAGTACAGGTAATGTAGTAGATGTCACCTGCAGTCCTATGTAACACCACAGATAACACAGTGATAACTCTCTGAGTACAGATAATGTAGTAGATGTCACCTGCAGTCCTATGTAACACCACAGATAACACAGTGATAACTCTCTGAGTACAGATAATGTAGTAGATGACACTTGCAGTCCTATGTAACACCATAGATATTGGTGTTACATAGGACTGTCTCCCTACACTCTGGGGATTATAACAGTATAGCGGCTTTATAAGGCTACGTTGACATCTACGTCAGGGTTTCTGGCACAGATCTGTCAGATATCACTGGCAGAAAAAGTCCTGCAAGCACATGTAAAAAGAATGGACATCCAGCGACTCCTGACAGTCATTGGGGGTCCCGCGGGCTTTGTCTCTGTTCAGCATAGAACATATCTGTTTATATTTTATTCCAGTCCTTTAACACAAGTGTGAACCTAGTGCTAGAGGGCAGCTGGTGGCATCTACAAAAGGGGGGGGGGCACCGCAGGGGGGGGGGGGGGGGAGGGGGGGGGGGGGGTTTCCCCCCACCCCCCCCCCCCCCCCGTGTTTCCCCCCACACCCCCCACACCGATAACAGAGAGCAATAGAGCACACTCCCCTGCCTGGAGAGAGAAGTGGTACTGTGCACTGTCCTTATATACAGAATAAGAGCAGATACTGAGAATTACACCAGTATACAGGACAAGAGAAGTGATACTGTGCACTGTCCTTATATACAGAATAAGAGCAGATACTGAGAATTACACCAGTATACAGGACAAGAGAAGTGGTACTGTGCACTGTCCGTATATACAGAATAAGGGCAGATACTGAGAATTACACCAGTATACAGGACAGGAGAAGTGGTACTGTGCACTGTCCGTATATACAGAATAAGAGCAGATACTGAGAATTACAACCAGTATATAGGACAGGAGAAGTGGTACTGTGCACTGTCCGTATATACAGAATAAGAGCAGATACTGAGAATTACACCAGTATACAGGACAAGAGAAGTGGTACTGTGCACTGTCCGTATATACAGAATAAGAGCAGATACTGAGAATTACACCAGTATACAGGACAAGAGAAGTGGTACTGTGCACTGTCCGTATATACAGAATAAGAGCAGATACTGAGAATTACACCCAGTATACAGGACAAGAGAAGTGGTACTGTGCAGTGTCCATATATACAGAATAAGAGCAGATACTGAGAATTACACCCAGTATACAGGACAAGAGAAGTAGTACTGTGCACTGTCCGTATATACAGAATAAGAGCAGATACTGAGAATTACACCCAGTATACAGGACAAGAGAAGTGGTACTGTGCACTGTCCATATATACAGAATAAGAGCAGATACTGAGAATTACACCAGTATACAGGACAAGAGAAGTACTGTGCACTGTCCGTATATTCAGAATAAGAGCAGATACTGACAATTACACCCAGTATACAGGACAAGAGAAGTGGTACTGTGCACTGCCCGTATATACAGAATAAGAGCAGATACTGAGAATTACACCAGTATACAGAACAAGAGAAGTGGTACTGTGCACTGTCCGTATATACAGAATAAGAGCAGATACTGAGAATTACACCAGTATACAGGACAAGAGAAGTGGTACTGTGCACTGTCCTTATATACAGAATAAGAGCAGATACTGAGAATTACACCAGTATACAGGACAAGAGAAGTGGTACTGTGCACTGTCCGTATATACAGAATAAGAGCAGATACTGAGAATTACACCAGTATACAGGACAAGAGAAGTGGTACTGTGCACTGTCCGTATATACAGAATAAGAGCAGATACTGAGAATTACACCCAGTATACAGGACAAGAGAAGTGGTACTGTGCAGTGTCCATATATACAGAATAAGAGCAGATACTGAGAATTACACCCAGTATACAGGACAAGAGAAGTAGTACTGTGCACTGTCCGTATATACAGAATAAGAGCAGATACTGAGAATTACACCCAGTATACAGGACAAGAGAAGTGGTACTGTGCACTGTCCATATATACAGAATAAGAGCAGATACTGAGAATTACACCCAGTATACAGGACAAGAGAAGTGGTACTGTGCACTGCCCGTATATACAGAATAAGAGCAGATACTGAGAATTACACCAGTATACAGGACAAGAGAAGTGGTACTGTGCACTGTCCGTATATACAGAATAAGAGCAGATACTGAGAATTACACCCAGTATACAGGACAGGAGAAGTGGTACTGTGCACTGTCCATATATACAGAATAAGAGCAGATACTGAGAATTACACCCAGTATACAGGACAAGAGAAGTGGTACTGTGCACTGTCCATATATACAGAATAAGAGTAGATACTGAGAATTACACCCAGTATACAGGACAAGAGAAGTGGTACTGTGCACTGTCCTATATACAGAATAAGAGCAGATACTGAGAATTACACCCAGTATACAGGACAAGAGAAGTGGTACTGTGCACTGTCCGTATATACAGAATAAGAGCAGATACTGAGAATTACACCAGTATACAGGACAAGAGAAGTGGTACTGTGCACTGTCCGTATATACAGAATAAGAGCAGATACTGAGAATTACACCAGTATACAGGACAAGAGAAGTGGTACTGTGCACTGTCCGTATATACAGAATAAGGGCAGATACTGAGAATTACACCAGTATACAGGACAAGAGAAGTGGTACTGTGCACTGTCCGTATATACAGAATAAGAGCAGATACTGAGAATTACACCAGTATACAGGACAAGAGAAGTGGTACTGTGCACTGTCCGTATATACAGAATAAGAGCAGATACTGAGAATTACACCAGTATACAGGACAAGAGAAGTGGTACTGTGCACTGTCCGTATATACAGAATAAGAGCAGGTACTGAGAATTACACCCAGTATACAGGACAAGAGAAGTGGTACTGTGCACTGTCCTTATATACAGAATAAGAGCAGATACTGAGAATTACACCAGTATACAGGAAAAGAGAAGTGGTACTGTGCAGTGTCCATATATACAGAATAAGAGCAGATACTGAGAATTACACCCAGTATACAGGACAAGAGAAGTAGTACTGTGCACTGTCCGTATATACAGAATAACAGCAGATACTGAGAATTACACCCAGTATACAGGACAAGAGAAGTGGTACTGTGCACTGTCCGTATATACAGAATAAGAGCAGATACTGAGAATTACACCTGTATACAGGACAAGAGAAGTGGTACTGTGCACTGTCCGTATATACAGAATAAGAGCAGATACTGAGAATTACACCCAGTATACAGGACAAGAGAAGTGGTACTGTGCACTGTCCGTATATACAGAATAAGAGCAGATACTGAGAATTACACCAGTATACAGGACAAGAGAAGTGGTACTGTGCACTGTCCGTATATACAGAATAAGAGCAGATACTGAGAATTACACCAGTATACAGGACAAGAGAAGTGGTACTGTGCACTGTCCGTATATACAGAATAAGGGCAGATACTGAGAATTACACCAGTATACAGGACAAGAGAAGTGGTACTGTGCACTGTCCGTATATACAGAATAAGAGCAGATACTGAGAATTACACCAGTATACAGGACAAGAGAAGTGGTACTGTGCACTGTCCGTATATACAGAATAAGAGCAGATACTGAGAATTACACCAGTATACAGGACAAGAGAAGTGGTACTGTGCACTATCCGTATATACAGAATAAGAGCAGGTACTGAGAATTACACCCAGTATACAGGACAAGAGAAGTGGTACTGTGCACTGTCCTTATATACAGAATAAGAGCAGATACTGAGAATTACACCAGTATACAGGACAAGAGAAGTGGTACTGTGCACTATCCGTATATACAGAATAAGAGCAGGTACTGAGAATTACACCCAGTATACAGGACAAGAGAAGTGGTACTGTGCACTGTCCTTATATACAGAATAAGAGCAGATACTGAGAATTACACCAGTATACAGGACAAGAGAAGTGGTACTGTGCAGTGTCCATATATACAGAATAAGAGCAGATACTGAGAATTACACCCAGTATACAGGACAAGAGAAGTAGTACTGTGCACTGTCCGTATATACAGAATAAGAGCAGATACTGAGAATTACACCCAGTATACAGGACAAGAGAAGTGGTACTGTGCACTGTCTGTATATACAGAATAAGAGCAGATACTGAGAATTACACCAGTATACAGGACAAGAGAAGTGGTACTGTGGACTGTCCGTATATACAGAATAAGAGCAGATACTGAGAATTACACCCAGTATACAGGACAAGAGAAGTGGTACTGTGCACTGTCCGTATATACAGAATAAGAGCAGATACTGAGAATTACACCCAGTATACAGGACAAGAGAAGTGGTACTGTGCACTGTCCGTATATACAGAATAAGAGCAGATACTGAGAATTACACCCAGTATACAGGACAAGAGAAGTGGTACTGTGCACTGTCCGTATATACAGAATAAGAGCAGATACTGAGAATTACACCCAGTATACAGGACAAGAGAAGTGGTACTGTGCACTGTCCTTATATACAGAATAAGAGCAGATACTGAGAATTACATCAGTATACAGGACAAGAGAAGTGGTACTGTGCACTGTCCGTATATACAGAATAAGAGCAGATACTGAGAATTACACCCAGTATACAGGACAAGAGAAGTGGTACTGTGCACTGCCCGTATATACAGAATAAGAGCAGATACTGAGAATTACACCAGTATACAGGACAAGAGAAGTGGTACTGTGCACTATCCGTATATACAGAATAAGAGCAGGTACTGAGAATTACACCCAGTATACAGGACAAGAGAAGTGGTACTGTGCACTGTCCTTATATACAGAATAAGAGCAGATACTGAGAATTACACCAGTATACAGGACAAGAGAAGTGGTACTGTGCAGTGTCCATATATACAGAATAAGAGCAGATACTGAGAATTACACCCAGTATACAGGACAAGAGAAGTAGTACTGTGCACTGTCCGTATATACAGAATAAGAGCAGATACTGAGAATTACACCCAGTATACAGGACAAGAGAAGTGGTACTGTGCACTGTCTGTATATACAGAATAAGAGCAGATACTGAGAATTACACCAGTATACAGGACAAGAGAAGTGGTACTGTGGACTGTCCGTATATACAGAATAAGAGCAGATACTGAGAATTACACCCAGTATACAGGACAAGAGAAGTGGTACTGTGCACTGTCCGTATATACAGAATAAGAGCAGATACTGAGAATTACACCCAGTATACAGGACAAGAGAAGTGGTACTGTGCACTGTCCGTATATACAGAATAAGAGCAGATACTGAGAATTACACCCAGTATACAGGACAAGAGAAGTGGTACTGTGCACTGTCCGTATATACAGAATAAGAGCAGATACTGAGAATTACACCCAGTATACAGGACAAGAGAAGTGGTACTGTGCACTGTCCTTATATACAGAATAAGAGCAGATACTGAGAATTACATCAGTATACAGGACAAGAGAAGTGGTACTGTGCACTGTCCGTATATACAGAATAAGAGCAGATACTGAGAATTACACCCAGTATACAGGACAAGAGAAGTGGTACTGTGCACTGCCCGTATATACAGAATAAGAGCAGATACTGAGAATTACACCAGTATACAGAACAAGGGAAGTGGTACTGTGCACTGTCCGTATATTCAGAATAAGAGCAGATACTGAGAATTACACCCAGTATACAGGACAAGAGAAGTGGTACTGTGCAGTGTCCGTATATACAGAATAAGAGCAGATACGGAGAATTACACCAGTATACAGGACAAGAGAAGTGGTACTGAGCACTGTCCTATATACAGAATAAGAGCAGATACTGAGAATTACACCAGTATATAGGACAAGAGAAGTGGTACTGTGCACTGTCCGTATATACAGAATAAGAGCAGATACTGAGAATTACACCAGTATACAGGACAAGAGAAGTGGTACTGTGCACTGTCCGTATATACAGGACAAGAGAAGTGGTACTGAGCACTGTCCTATATACAGAATAAGAGCAGATACTGAGAATTACACCAGTATATAGGACAAGAGAAGTGGTACTGTGCACAGTCCGTATATACAGAATAAGAGCAGATACTGAGAATTACACCAGTATATAGGACAAGAGAAGTGGTACTGTGCACTGTCCTTATATACAGAATAAGAGCAAGTACTGAGAATTACACCAGTATACAGGACAAGAGAAGTGGTACTGAGCACTGTCCTATATACAGAATAAGAGCAGATACTGAGAATTACACCAGTATACAGGACAAGAGAAGTGGTACTGTGCACTGTCCTTATATACAGAATAAGTGCAAGTACTGAGAATTACACCAGTATACAGGACAAGAGAAGTGGTACTGTGCACTGTCCATATATACAGAATAAGAGCAGATACTGAGAATTACACCAGTATACAGGACAAGAGAAGTGGTACTGTGCACTGTCCTTATACACAGAATAAGAGCAGGTACTGAGAATTACACCCAGTATACAGGACAAGAGAAGTGGTACTGTGCACTGTCCGTATATACTGGTTATTATGACTATTTGCTGTTGTTTGTATTTCTAGGTCACATGTTATGCAGTGTGCCGTGTCTCTGGAGTGTAAGCTCATTAGACGAGCCTCCCCTTACACGATGGCTTCTCACCTCCTGTAATGTGTAATCCGGTTATGCACAGATCAGGGTCTCATGTATTCACACAGTTTCTGAATGATATAATCTGATCATGTGATAAACCAGTCAGAGCTTCTATATACTGATATGGACCCTGTATATTTTCATTGTGACATGTATTGTAGGGGGAGATGTCCTGCAGTATAAGGCAACACCCCATTGGTCAGATACTGTTGGGGTCTCTTTTACCCATTACTGATGTGCGGGGGAGAGGAAGTGACAGCTTGTATGGACAACATTTCCTA